>VXBP01007872.1:0-19234 GCA_013400115.1 Rhinopomastus cyanomelas
GCAGCAGACCTCCCTGTGGGAAGGATCTGGTCTACCCACAGGACCTTCCGTTCCTTTCAGAAAGAAGTCACCCACTATCACCACCCTTCTCTTCTTTTTTGTGTTAGAGGTTTTGAGTTTGTTTTTTGTAAGGACTCTCTTTGGAGGTACACTGGTTAAGACAATGTCTTTGACCTCCTCATCCTGATCCCCAAAATCCAGTGGCCTGAACCTATTCTCCAAGGGCAGATGGAGAAGTGGCATCTGGAAAGGCAGAGGGGGGTAGGAGAGGGTTCTGTTTCCCCCACGGATGGGAACCTGTTCCCTTTCCTTCTCATCATCATCTTATAAACAACTTTTTATTCTGTTTGCTCATACTGAGAGGTCATAATCTCTAGTGGTTTTACATATAGTCCGTTTCTATGGAAATGGTTGTGACGTTACAAGGAGAGCATTATGACCTTTCATTATATAAAAATGTTAGGTTTCTATTATTGCCTTGAATAGCACTGAAGAAATTTCATTTCAGTGTTGGGAGTTATCTTTCTAAATAGATGTAGGGCTAACTGTCCATGTAGGTAATATGTGTTACCCCTGGTTAATAATGATTGTGCCAACTATTTCGTTTCTAAAACATAATGAATAACTTAACAAAATATTGTCAATGGATGAACTGAAGTATTTGATGAAAAGTGAAAGGCTTTGTCCACTTAAAAACTGTTTATCAGTACACAATAGAAGTAGAATAATTATTAAATTATTGTAAAATAATTTAAAACACAGCAGCATAAAACAAACAATAAAAATAATTAAAGCAAATTTACTTGTTTCATTTTCTTTAAGTGCCTTAGGGTTAAAGAAGAAATCAAGCAATCACTTGACTGTCTATTGCAAGACATCTTCGGCGTTGACTGGTAAAAAAATGGAGTGAATGGTATGAATCTTAAGGAAAAGACTATCACTCCCAGCAATTACTTTGCCTTATTGATAACTTGCAGATCTATCCTACAAATGCCACTTCTGGAACAAAGCCTGTCACAGATCAGACTGAATCCATTTAAAAGCTTTGATTAACATGTCCCTATGGTGTGCTAGAGAACCTTTTTACACTGAAAGACAGCCTGCTGCTACTGCTTCTGAATTGTCCTCCTTCAGTACTCTTGTGTTTAATCTAGTTCACAGTTCAAATTAAAAAAACAGCGATGACATTGTATGACCTAAATACAAACTTCTTTCATTCTGCTTGCAGATAAAGCGTTCACAAAAGCAAAAATTAACCCTACCATGTGTTAGCTAATATTAATTATATATCTCCAATGTTTTCTCATACTAGTGTACATGTGCCCAAGAAATGGACATATTTAATGTGCTTTGTTCAGTGGACACCAAGCTTTTGCTTGTCTCCCTTGAAAACAAATTGTTTGTATTTGACAAGCATAATATCAACAATGTTGACTTCATTTCTTTGAAGGGAGTTGACATTTATGTGCAAATGGATTTCTGTCCTTTTAAAACAGATATACAAATTTGTTGTAAAACAGCATACAAATGTTCTCTAGGGAGAACAGCCCAAATCTATAGTGTATATTACTTCTGTTTGTTACACTGAAGTCCCTTATAAGATACTTTCAGAACGTTATGTGTCAGGACCAGTAGGAAATAATACATTACGAATACAAAAATGTATTCCTTTATACTCCATTAAAACACATGCTTAGAAATACCTGCAGGTATAAGAGGCCTTTGCCAGAAGACTTTCTGATGTGATGTACTCAGTCCAGGAAAGACACACAAAAGTAAAACCTGATCTTATTTACATTCAGGTCAGTGATAAAATCACATTAAAACAGTGTTAAAACAGAGTTAAATGCACTGAGAATCAAGTGTCAAAAAGCTAATCTACTTGGCAAAGTGGTCATTTATTAGTAGCAATTAAAATTTCCTGTGTTCTCAGTGTTTAATGAAAGCAGTACCTGGCTCAAGAACACGACAGTATATTTCTGGTGCAAAACTGGGAGCGTGGGTGGGACCAGCAGTGGAACAGCATACCACAGCCCCCACCTTCACATCACCTGTACTTGAGCACAAGCACATGGCTTGTGCCTCACACGAATGAGAGGAGGAGAGAGAGGGAGGGAGGCAGGCAGGCACGCAGGCAGCAGTAGAGAGAGCACGGTTACAGCACTCTTCTCAAAATTCTCACTGAGAAAGGGGGAAGTAGGAAGGCGAACATGTGCATTGCTTCAGTTGTTTTGAGCATCTTCCACTACATTCAGAAATGCATTGCAAAATGAAATGGGGTATAAGGTATTAATGTTTTCCAGTAAGGTGCTGGAATCATAGTAGAGAGGAGCTAAGTAATTTTTGTATCTTCAAAAAAGGTAAAGAGCAGTAACGCTTTGTGCATCAGCTTTTAAATCTGAAGACAATGGTGAGGGAACAAACATGCTCCTTGTCAGCAACCTTTCAGGTAGTGCTGGGGTAAGTACTTTCACGGGAGCAGTACCCTCTTCAAGGTTTGCATTGCTTGTAACAGCAGTTTTCCACACCCCAAATGGGATTAATTTTCCTAGAATTAGGACAGTCAGCACAAGGACGTAGCCATATGCCTCTAGGGTTCCTTTGAATCTCTTCATATTTATGGCTGTGTATTTCTAAAAGATGTGCATGCAATTTTTTTTTGTGCAGCATGTTTTACAAGGTGCAAAAATTGACATAATAAATCTAACAAAAGGTGGAGAAGCAACTTAGAACTTTATCTGCTGAGAACAAGCTTGAACAAAAATACAGGAATCTCAGAAAACAGTTGCTGTTAATAATTTGTGCTATTAATATAAAATGATAGGGCTATATATTTTACCATCCCTGACAATGTTTGTTGACTTTGTAAATTAACCACCTATTTTTGCTTGACAACAACTTGTAAAAGCCTTTCTACACAGGATAATTGTGGATATAAATGTGCTTTCATTGCCTCTATTGCCTTCCCTTCAGCAGGTGTAGTACTTTATTGTGTGATGCTAGCCTCTCTTTTAGAAATTTGGCTCTAAGCCTCCTTTGTTTCAACCCAGATGCCAGCCTGTATTTAAGTATTCATTAGAACATCACCACCCCCCGTCTCAACCATCTGGAGCAGAACTGATAGAGGAGGGGTCTCTTTTCTGTACATTTTTAACTGTCTTAAAAGCGAAAGGAATTGTCAAATCCATTAATGACCTATCTTAGATCTAATAGACACTTCATATGCAAAAAGGCTTTTCAGAAGCTGGTTCAAAAAAAGGCAACAGAAGCAGGGAAGAACACGTGTAAGGGGCAAAATGGTTTGGGACATATAAATCTACCCAATTATAATTTGAACAAAACCAAGTGAGAAACTATACTCTGCTGAGACACTATTGGCTAAGCATCTCAGCTTTGCTTTAATACATAATTAAGCTTTAGAGAGCTGCAGGCTTCTCCAGTGTAGCAGGTCACAGGATATCATAATACACAGTAAGGTGTATATCAGTGCCAAAAAAAGAATTTGATTCATATTCAGATACAACACTAAAAAAAGACAAATAAAAAAATACCCAATAAAAATAACACTCAACAAAAATAAAATACTGTTAAAGATGTCAGTAAAATATGTGCAGAGATTCATAGAATTCCCATCCTGCCTTCTTTGTGTTGCATATAATTTCAAGTTTCCACCATGTATTAAATCAAAACAAGCGATAAATATTAACCAAGCTTCAATTAACACTGCTTTTGCAATTGAAGTGATACTTAAAAAATACACGTCTGTCTGTTATGGTGTTGTAGCATGTAGATGATATCTTACAAGGAGATATGCAAGAAAGGTAAAGCACCCAAGTGGGATTTTCAACAAGTGCTTTCAGCCAAATATTGTCTTGCTTGTAAAAATTGGTCCTTTTCTTCATTACAAACCACACTTGGCATAAGGACTGAGAAGGCGATATATTGCAGTGCCAACCATTGGCAGACCTCTGCAAATGTAGTTGCCCCAGCTGTGATGATCTCAGAAAATTTTGTGATCTATGGAGAATTTGGCTGTTTTTAAACTTCTGTTTTCTTTTGAGGCTGACCTAGTTCAGAAATACTGCTATGCTACATCCCAATGCTGCTTAGTGATGAGCCTCTGAAGCATACTCTCTGCTTTCTGAGTACAAATCTTGGTTACTATAGGAAACAGAAGTTTTCTTATACAAAAATCAAAAAACCCAACATTTAATTTTACTAGCTACGTATTTTTGAAAAGATATCACTTGTCTATTTGACATAGGATCAGAGTTGCTTCATGAAAAATTTTGATAGGATTAATCACACATGTATAGAAAAATGTAAAGACACAATAGCCTGGGGACAGAAAAAGTATAAGTCAGCTAGCAGACAATTCACCCTTCAGAATGAAACGATGTAAATGCAAGACAAAGATGTAAAAATCTGCATCTCTATGGAAGGCAATGCCATCATTTTCATTAGCTATTCAAGGAAAGCTAAATAAAGATTCAACCTGTGAGTGAAAACAAAATGTAAATGAACATGAGATGATATAAGAAATAGATAGTCCTTACCTATAATAAAGCAAATCTTTAGTGCCAATGACAACAGATATCTGGATTGCCATCAATGACAGTAAGCTTGAATGGATTTTTTCATAACCTTTCTAATAAAAACCAGAAATGGTTTAGTCTCTTTGACATAGATGCATGTGGTTTTGAATTTTATCTTTTGCAGTGCAGGCTTTACCAGAGCCAAGAAGCTACAAATTCACTTCTTTTCTTATTCAGCCTATGTTTTTCCTTATCTTCACAGATAATGATTTAAATAAGAGGCAAGGAATTAGAGAATAACCAAGACAGCAACAGCAGCACAGGGTGAAGTTAAGGTTAATTGCATTTGTACCTCTGATAATTATTTTATCAGTTCTTCCTGTGCTGGTCAGTCATAATTCCTTTTTTTGTTTGGTCTCTGTTCTCTTTTGTGTGTGATTTTCCAAAGTGCTCACTTTCCATCTGAGTTTATGTGGAGTAAACAACATTGGAGTAAGAAGCATTTTAGGGCTATTTTTGCTTATATTTCCAATACAACCTTCTGAAAATTGTGGCATCAGAATGCTTTTTTGCATTAGGATTTTTAATACAGCATGACTAAGACATTTGAACACTTACACTAATTTCTTGGGTGTTAAAATTATGTTCCCAGTGTTCTGTGGGCACGTGTGTTTGTGTGTATGTGGCCTTATTTATCTGACCACCCTGATCCCTTTAAGTGTCAGACCTGTCCTCCTGTGCATCAACTGCTCATCTTACTTCTTCATACTTATTAAATGTCCATTTCATCCAACTGGCTAGGTTGTTTACAAAGTTGTTGAACAATTTCATGACAGTTTTAACCCCAAAGTGTACCACTAGTAAATGTTAGTTTGGCTTCAAACTGTTGACTACTGTCAAATATCCAACTGTTTATTTTTCCCACCTCCTGTTTCTGGTCATCTTCATGTCTCTCATGCTCACTATTTGCTGGGGATTGATGTGAGGTTGATTGTTGTAGTTGCTAAACCAGCTGCTTTTAAGATGGCGGCGATGGCAGCAGGGCGTATGCAGGCCCTGCAGCTCCACATATCCAGCAGGAGCTGTTTTGCTGTCCCTTGGGTTCCAAATGTGCAAGAGGTGAAGATACAGGGGCCTCTCGGCTCCCTGGGACCTGCAGGAGTCGTCCTTGAAGATAGGGAGAAAAGCTAAACAATGCCAAGTAAGGTGAAAAAGAGTGCGTTCTGTGACCCCATTGGACAGAGAGAAGAGGAGAGAGTGATAACTGTAGTGAAGAAGATTGGTGGTGGTACGATAAGGGAAAATTATAATAAGTGTGTATTTCTTCTAATAAACGCCATTTGCTGCTGACCATATTGGTGTTTGAGTGGTACGCGAATGGTCCGGGTAACGCGGGGCCGAAGAACCCGGGCATAGAGAAACCTGAAAGCGGTCAAGCCAACTCGCTGGATGCGAGCTGCAACTTAGGCTATCCGAGGCACTGCAACAGCTGATCGTGTTCATGATTCCAGATCCTGTTTGTTGACTTTTTCAAAGAAGATCCAACAGTTGTCTTTTTCCAGTTATTAATCACAATCTCCTTAACATTTCAGAAAAGACAGGCTCATGTTGATATCATCCAGCTCTTCCAGCATCCTTAATCTTATCCCTTCTGGGCTGTGAACTAGTTTATATTCAAATTCCTTGAGCAGCACTAACTGTCATTCTCTTGTACCACTGATATCACTCTCACCCAAAGTTTGCTACCATATGGCATGATAGAGCAGGCATTGTGAGTAAGAATGAGGCAAAGAAATAATTTCTTTGACATAACTAGCTGCTTTTTCATACTTTTTTCAATATAAAAAGATGCAGAGGATGGCCATGAGGATGATCAGAGGGCTGGAACACCTCTCCTATGAGGACAGACTGAAAGAACTGGGGCTCTTCAGTCTGGAGAAGAGGAGGCTACAAGATGACCTTATTGTGGCCTTTCAGTATCTGAAGGGGGCCTACAAAAAGGATGGGGAAGGACTATTTAGGGTGGCGCGTAGTGACAGGACTAGGTGCAATGGAGCAAAGCTGGAGATGGGTAGATTTAGAGTGGATGTGAGGAGGAAGTTCTTCACCGTGAGTGTGGTGAAGGCCTGGAATGGGTTGCCCAGGGAGGTGGTTGGGGCCCCATCGCTGGAGGCGTTCAAGGCCAGTCTGTATGGGGCTGTGGCCAGCCTGGTCTAGGGTGGGGGGTCCCTGCCTGTGCTGGGGGTGTTGGAACTGGATAATGGTTCCTTCCTACCCTGAGTGACTCTGGTTCCATGGTTTCCCCAGTCAGGTGAGCCTGCTGTGTCAGGGTGATTGGAGTAGATGATCTTTTGAGGTCCCTTCCAATCTCTTAAGATTCTACGATTTTNTCAGTAGAGATAAAGCCCAAAATAAGAAATCTGAAAATCAGTAGTTCTCTGTAAATGCTGTGACTGTGAATAATTTCATTGTTTGAGCAACATAAAATGGCTGGATTGCTTGAAAATGTTGTTTACATAGATTTGTTTCTTATGATTGGCTTTGATGTTGGCATTTCAGAGGACTCAAGGCCTTGTGACCTTCCACGTAAACACCTGATACTGTAGAAGGTCTGTGTGGCTGAGCTGGCCCAAGCATCTTAGAAAAGTCAAGACGGAGCGCCGATTAAGTGAGATGTGGGAGAAATAATCTCATTTAAACATTTGTAGGCATCTACAGCCATAATCTCTGTGTAATCAGTCAAGGGAGAAAGGCATTTCCAAGGCTTTCTTTATCCCACCCCAGAGGAGAAGTTTGAATTATATGAATTGCATACATACAATGTATTGGATTGGAAGGGACCTCTAAAGGTCATCTAGTCCAACCCTCCTACTACAAGCTGGGACACCTCTAACTAGAAGTTTGCTCAGAGTCCCACCAATGCCTCCAGGGCTGGGATCTCTACCATCTTGCTAGGCAACCTGTTCTAGTGATTCACCATCCTCATATTAAAGAACCCTTACCTTTTAGTTGATATTCTGGACTGGACACTGCGTGTGTCCACTGAGGGAGCAAACTAATATGCTAGAGAAAACACACACAGAAGGAAACAAAGGAAAAGAGGTTACCTCATTTAAGACTACAAACTTGCACTCTGAGACTTGGCTTGCTGTCTGGTCTCAAACACTGCAGCACAGAATCATGGAGTAGTTTACATTCAAAAAGAACTTTAAGATCATTCATTCCATTAATCTAACTCTATCAAGCCTAACACTAAACCATGTCCTTCAACTCCACATCTGCACTACTGTCAAATGTGTCTAGGCATTGTGGTTAAACCACCTATGTGGGAAGCCTGCTCCAGTGCCTGGTGACCCTTTCAAAAAATATTTTTTTACTAATGTCTAACTAAACTTCTTTGAGCACAGCTTGAGATCCTTGCGTATTTCCTATCATCTGTTACTTGGGAGAAGACACTAACACCCACTTCTCTACACTTCCTTTCAGGGAGCTGTAGATAGTAATAAGGTCTCACTTCAACCTCCCTTCCTCAGAGTAAATAGCCCCAGATCCCTCAGCCACTTCTCAAAAAGTTTGTTCTCCAAACTCTTCACAAATCTTGTTAGCTTTCCTTGGACCCACCCCAACATCTTCATGTCTTTCTTGTAGTGAGCTGCCCCAGAGTTAACACAATACTCAAGATGCCCAATACAGAGGCATGATCACTTGCCTACTCCTTCTGGTTAGACTGTTTCTAATACAAACCAGGATTTGCTGAGCCAGACACATGTGACTTGTCACCAACTGGTTTTAGCTCTATTCATGACCACTCTTTGGGTCAGGCCACCCATTCAGTGTTTAATTTAGCAGAGTATACATCCTCCAAACCATGAGTGGATACATTTTTTATGAGACTGTTGTGTGAAACAGCATCAAAGGCTTTTCTAAAATACAGGAAGGTAACATCCAAAACCACAGGATAAGGTGATAATGAACTGGTTGAGTTCTCAGTCTTGAGGGATAAGTACATGTGCCTTCATCAAGGGTATCACAGAATCACAGAACATTAGAGAAAGATCATCTAGTCCAATCCCCTTGACAAAGCAGGATCACCTAGAACAAGTCACACACGAACATATCCAGGTGGGTTTTAAACACCCCCCTGAAAAGAAGACTCCACAACCCCCCTGGGAATCCTGTTCCAGTGCTCCGTCACCCTCACTGTGAAGAAGAGCCTTCTCATATGTATATGGAACCTCCTGTGTTCCAGCTTACACACATTCTCCCTTGTCCTATCACTAAATGACATTGAGAAGAGCCCAGCTCCATCCTCTTAACACCCACTCTTCAAAGATTTATAGACATGAGGGTCACCCCTCAGTCTCCTCTTCTCCAAGATAAACAGACCCAGCTCCTTCAGCCTTTCCTCATAAGTAAGGTGTTCCACTTCCTTCATCATTCTTGTTGCTCTGCGCTGGACCCTCTCCAGCAGCTCTATGTCCTTCTTGAACTGAGGGGCTCACCAGGGCAGAGTAGAGAGGGAGAAGAACCTCTCTTGATCTGCTAACCACCTCTCTTCTGATGCACCCCAGGATGCTGTTGGCCCTCTTGACCACAAGAGCACATTGCTGGCTCATGTTCATCCTCCTGTCCACCAGGACCCCCAGGTCCCTTTCTCCTACACTGCTCTCGAACTGGTCAGTCCCCAGCTTATACTAGTACTTGGTTTTGTTCTTGCCTGTATGCAAGACTCTACACTTACCCTTGTTATACTTCATTACATTTCTCTCTACTCAGCTCTCTAGCCTGTTCAGATCTTGCTGAATGGCAGCACGGCCGATGTCGGTAACACCACCCAGCTCTGTGTCATCAGCAAACTTGCTGAGAGTACTCTCTAATACCTCATCCAAGTAATTAATAAATAGATTCAATAGGACTGGTCCCAGCACCGACCCCTGGGGCATTCTACTAGATACAGGCCTCCAGCTAGACTCTGTCCCATTGACCACCACTCTCTGGCTTCTTTCCTACAGACAGTTCATGATCCACCTCACTACCTGATCATCTAGTCCACACTGCTTCAAGTTTGGCTGTAATGATTCTGTGGGAGACTGTGTCAAATGCTTTATTGAAGGCTATATATACCACACCTACTGCTCTGCCATCACCTATCCATCTGCTTATGCCCTCATCAAAGGCTATCAGGTTGGTCAAATATGACTTCTCCTCTGTGAAGCCATGCTGACTGTCCCTAATGACCCTCCTGTCCTTGATATGCCTGGATACAGCCTCTAGAACAAATTGTTCCACCACCTTTCCTGGGATGGAGGTGAGGCTTACTGGTCTATAGTTACTTGGGTCCTCCTTCTTTCCCTTTTTAAAGATTGGAGCAACATTTTCTATCCTCCAGTCCCCAGGCATTTCTTCTGATCCCTGTGACTTAGAAAAGATGATGAAGAGTGGCAGAAAAGATGATGAAGAGTGGCAAGGTTGATTCCTATCTGACAAGCTTAGTGTCTTACAATGGAGTAAGTACATTAATGGATAAGGGAAGAAACATAAATATGATTGATCTGGACTTCTGTGAGGCTTCTTATACAATCTACTACAACATTTTTCTGTCTAAGTTAGAGAGATGTGGCTTTGATGTGTGGACAGTTTGGTGACTAAGAAATGGTTGTTGGCTTGATGTCCAGTTGAAGACTGGTGTCAAGTGGCACTTCTCAGTGGTCTCTACCAGGACCAGTAAGATTGGATGCACTCTTAGCAAGTTTGCAGATTACTGAGTGATGTCATCAATATGCTTGAGGGATGTGACATAGAATCACTACAACTGGAGTCCTATGCCTAATTCTGAGGTCCTCAGCATAAGAAGGACATGGGATTGTTGGAGTAGGTCAAAAGGAGGGCCACAATCACCTCTCCTATGAGGACAGGCTGTAAGAGTTGAGCTTGTTCGGCCTGGAGAAAAGAAAGGTAAGGAGAGACCTTATTGAAGCCTTTCAGTATTTAAAAGGAGGTTAACAGAAAGATGGAAACAAGCTTTTTAGCAAGGCCTCTTATGAAAGACAGTAGGTAATGGTTTGAGAAGGTAGATTCAGACTGAATGTTAGGAAGGCAATTTCTACAATAAGAGTGGTTGATACAATGGAATAGTTTAGCCAGGAGGTGATGCAGGCCCCATCCCTGAAGATATCCCTGATTAGGCTGGATGAGACTCCGAGCAACCTTCTGTACTTACAGTTGACCCTGCTCAGTACAGGTAGGTTGGATTATATGATCTTTAAAGATCCCTTCCAACCCAATGTATTCTGTGATTCTATGATCGTAGAGTCGTAAGGATCATAAGGGACTTTTGGAGATCATCTAATCTAAACTTCAGGTTATGCAGGTCTCATTCTGCACTCCTGTCTCCCAGCTCAAGGGGCTGGGTAGCCAGGGAACAACTAGTCCTACTGGTAAAAACTGAGACAAAAAAAGCATTCAGCATTTTTCTCATTCTTCCTCACTACATTTCCCCTGCATCTAAAACAAGATGAAGATACTCTGTAGTCCTCTTTTTTTTTGTTAAAGCATTTATAGAAGCACTGGTTTTTTTTATCTTTCACAGCATCTGCCAGAATGAGTTCTAGTTGGGCTTTATTCCTTATAATTTTCTCCATATATAGCTTCACCATGTCTTTGTAGTCCTTGCGAGTTGCCTGCTCTGTCTTCCAAAGGCTACAGACTCTAATTTTTTGCCTGGGTTCCAGTCAAAATTCTCTGCTCAACCAGGCTGGTCATTTCCCCTTGAGGCTGGTCTTTCAGGACACAGAAACAGCCTGCTCTGCATCTTTAAGACTTCCTTCTTGATGTATATCCAGTCTTCCTGAATTCCTTTGTCCTTTACGACTGTCTCCCTAGGGATCCTATCTATTAATATCCTGAACTTGTCAAATTCTGTCCTCCACACGTTCATGGTAGCAGTCCTGCTGTTTCCCCTCCTTACTTCTCCAAGTACCAAAAACCCTACCATTTCATGATCACTATGGCCAGGTTGGCATCCAGCTATTTTTTCCACCATATGTCTTTCTCTGTTCATAAGCAGCAAGTTCAGGAGGGAACCTTAACCAGCTGCATCAGGAAGTATCTACCACACACTCTGGTAACTTCAGGCACTGTTCCCTTTTTGCTGCATGTTGCAGTTTGAAAATTACCAGAATTTTCAGATGTGCAGAAATTGTGCTTTCATGAAGAACAAAAAGTTACTCTCAAGAGGAACTCTTCCACAAGTTACTTGTCCTGGGGAGGTGACACTGTTCCAGGACCTTCCCCAGAAGAGCTTGTCCTGGGTGACCTGTCTTGAGTTACACTGTCCCGGGACCTGCCCCAGTTACCTGTCCCAGGACCTGCCCCGGAAGGGCCTGGCTAGGTCAGCCTATAAAAAGACGAGTGGGCTCTTTATTTGCTCTCTTGGGGACTGAGGCCCTGAATCGAGCACCCCACCACTGCCTGTTCCCTGGGCAGTGGGGGTGGGAAATGCGGCTTGACCGCGACTTGCCGTGGCTCTGGGAGGACCACAAACCCGGTGCCGGCCATGACTTGTCACGATCCCGAAGCTACCCCGGCACCTGCCGTGACTTGCCATGGTCCTGGCCCCAAAGCCGCTTTGGCCCCAACACCAACCCCGGGCCCAAAGCCGCCGAGGCCCCGGCCCCGGCTCTGATACCGCCGTGGCCCTGATGCCAGCCCAGACCTGATGCCACACGATCCTGGCCACAGACCGGAGAAGCAAGATTGGTGCAGATTTGCCATCACGACCACCCCCCCCCCCCAACAAAGCAGCTCTTCACCATCGCGGCGAGCGGCTACGTTGCCACCATTTTGGAGAGACCGATCAGCAGGAAGAGAGACTCATTTCTGCCGCTGAGTAGAAAGTAGAAGAACTTGAGAATCCTTAAAACTTGGATCTGAAAGATAGAGACTAGGTTCTTTGTTTGAAATGCATGTCAGCTGCACAGAGGGATGCAGTTGTGGGTGCTGAGCAGTCAGGCCATTCTGAAAGCATTGAGCTGGAGAAGCTACGTTGAAGAATTGAAGAATTCACCAGTCTGCAAGAAGTTTGGGTCTAGCTGTTTCGCAGATGGGGGTGATGCACGAATAATAGAGAGGGTAGTGGTACTCGTCTCTACTTGACTGACATGCTCTTTTTCCCAGATCTCTAAAGTGAAAGAAGACCCAAGGCCCAAATGATAGTTGACCTCCCATTGTATTTTTATCAGAATATGTGATGGCATTTGTGACACAGTTTCTGGTTTGTGTGCACTAACTTCTGTAACATTTTCTTCCTTTCTGTATACAGTTATAGAGTTAATAAACCTTTCTGCAGTTTTCCCTAAGCTAGCCATTGTCTGGCAAATTTATCAGAGATGTCATCAAGACTTCACTGCTTTGCTTTCTTTTCTTCTATCTTAAACTGTGATCTTGAACCCACCACACTGCATTATATTGCCAAAGACATCTGTGAATTTGAAGTTCACCAGGAGAACAAGGGATAGCAACCATTAAATCTGTCACATCTGCTTATAGTACTTAATCTGCCTCTTCCTAGTTAGGCAGTCTGTAACAAACTCCCACAATGAAGTCATTTTATTAAAGAATGACTGATGTTTTTATGATGGAGCAAAGAATTTATTTTCTGCTCTAGGCCACATGTCATCAAATTAGAATTTAGCTGTAATATTCCCCTAATTGTTGTAGTTATGCTAAAGCAATTCTTATCACTCTAAAATATGGGAAAGGTTTATTTCCATTTGTGCCAAGCTACAGAATCACAGAATCGCAGAATCACGGAACATCAGGAATTGAAAGGGACTTCGAAAGATCATCTAGTCCAATCACCCCACAGGATCCTCTAGACCAAGTCACACAGCAACATATCCAGGCAGGTTTTAAACTTGCCAGAGAAGGAGACTCCACAACCTCTGTAGGCAGCCCCTTCCAGTGCTCTGTCACCCTCACTGTGAAGAAGTTCGTTCTGATATTTATATGGAACCTCCTGTGTTCTAGCTTATACCCATTGCTCCTTGTCCTATCACAAGGAGAAGGAGCACATCAAGAAGAACCTGGCTCCATCCTCCTGACACCCACCCTTCACATGTTTATAGACATTAGAATCATAGAATCATAGAATCATAGAATCATTACGGATCGGAAGGGACCTCGAAAGATCATCCAGATCGCCGGGAAATGAAGGGGCTCCGCTGCTGCCTCGCGGTCTGAAAGTGGCGCCGAGTCACCTCTCAGTCTCCTCCTGTCCAAGCGAAACAGACCCAGCTCCCTCAGCCTTTTCTCATAAGGAAGGTGTTCTACATTCTTCTTCATCTTCGTGGCTCTGCACTGGACTCTCTCTCCAGCAATTGTGTCCTTCTTGAACTGAAAGGCCCAGAACTGGACACAATACTCCAGGCATGGTTCTCACCAGTTCTTGTTTTGCCAAAAATACATTAACTAAAAAGTACTGCCAGCCAGGTACGTCCAGTGTAAATAAAGGACTAAAACATAAAATCTAGAGAAAACATGTGTAGATAGATTTGTATTCATCAATCCAGCTCTCTATGTAAAGAGATGAAACAAGAGATGAAGAGGGCAAGCATGTTGTTATCCTACAGATTTGGATTCCATTAACATATTAGGTACATGTAGATGTGTGTTCTAGATCAAACCATCTAACAGTACAATAATCTTATTTATAGTAATGCTACAGTAGAAAATCGGATCTCTATAAAATAAATAAATAAGCAAACATGCAAACCAACACAGATTGCCAGACTTCCTTTTTGTCTTCTAACAGGACGAATACTGAAAAGAACAATTTTAGTTTGTATTTCTGAAGTTTCTCAAAGTATAACAGACTGATAATAACTCTATTCCTCCCCTCCACACTTCTTTTTTCTAACTTCATATAAAAGAAACAGGCAGAGAAAAATGTATGCGTAGGTTTTCCCCAGTTGTTGGAGAGAGTGACGGGGAATGAATATCAGTCATTCCTTGAGCCTTCATCTGCAAATTATTTCTAGGACTCATGAGTACTTACACAGAACTAAGATATTTTATTCTTCTTTTACATTTGATCTTGTTGGTCCATCTATGTACTCCTTGACATCAGGTACAAGGTACAATCAGACGAGTAACATGAAGACTAACACCCAGCCAAGGTGAAAACACGAGGTAGAAGACCATATGGTAACCATGAAGGCAAAGATCTGAGATTGGACTGCCTATACTAACATGATCTATAACATCTAAACAAATGAGAAAAGAACAAAATATTACCTCAATAATTGTTCATTCTAGGCTTTTATAATATTTCTGATTTGTAACACAGAATATTTTACATATTTTTTGTTATTTTTTCACCGACAAAGAAGTATACAATGTCTACATCTCAATTTGTAGGCATTACAGAAAACATTTTATTTTGCAAGGCTTTTAACAGTGAGGGACTGAAATTTTGCAAGACTGAGAGTGTAACATAGAACAAGTTTTAAAATGTGGAATGAAAACTGCAGGAATGGAACTCCTGAGTCTACCGTATTCAAAATTATTTTTTCCCAATATAGGAGCTTTTTGCTGTGCAGTTGGGTAAGTGAATCTCTTCCAGATACCCAGATTAAATATTTCCTATGAGAATGGATACTGGAAAGTACCATTTCTATGTGTTCTTTCTACATTATAGTTTCATATTCATACAATGAAATGTAGTGCAGATAACTGTCATTATGTCTGCAATCATTCTTCTTCTAAAAGACAGCAGTATATTTCACTGATGTGATTTCTGGAGATTAGGAGACATATGCCTAAGGAACCATGAAAAGGGTATTCTGAAACATGCAGTTTGGAATACTAGATAATTATCACTATTGCTGAGTCATACAAAGGTAATATGGAAAGAATATTCATACCCTTGTTACAAGAAATATCTGTTGATGCTGCCAGACCACTGTCACACAGTTCCAGTGAAGACTAATTTTAAAGCCCTTTTGTAATAATAATAAATTATTTTGTATTACCTTTGATTTGGGGTGGTAGGGTGGTGGCATGGGAGTGTTAATTTTTTTTTAAGATTGTGCAAATTGAGTGATGATGAGCCAAATTACATCTGGTTTCCTGAATTCTTGTGATGAGACATAGCTTGGTTTTGCTCCATATTATGAAATCCAAGAAGCACAGAGTATGTGGTATAGTAATGACAATGAAAACAGCTTTCTTAAAAAAGAATCCACCACTGTCTATTTCATTTTTTAAGACAACAGTCTCCATTAATTTCCTTTGCTTTTCTGTTAGAACAGTATTGACCTTCAAATGTCATGAAAAGTAATGAAAACTTTGTTTTCTAAACTGGCATCATTAACCCATGTACTCCACAAACAGTAATGAAACAGCAAGTCCCCTGTGTTTTGAACTCACAAATGAAACCATAAAAATAACGGGACCAGATTTTAAAAAAAAAAGGCAAAAAATTTTAAAAATATCTTTGTTTCTGCTCTGCCTTGAAATGATTTATACTTGTTTAAAAACAGTTTTAAAGATATACTTCAATGTAAATGCTGTAAGGTTAAGTATTTCCATTTATAATTGCAACAGCAATTGTACGTGCTGAATTGAGATTTATCTGACTTCACATTTTCTTCCCCAATCAACAGCTGGATTCAGGTCCATCTATGCAAAGATACATATCATATCATCTCCTGCTTCTTGTATTGTCTTTCTTTAGACAACTAAATGCTTTTCTACCCTTTATTCCCATACACTGTATCAAATCTCACCTTAGGGTTCGCAGCCCCCAGGTTTACAAGCCTTGTTCACAAAACTACATTTCTTTGATGTCTCTTTTGTCCACAGAGTTCACTTCAGTCTCTCTCTGCACATCCTACACTCTCTGTTATTGGTGGTCCCTCATGTCTTGCTTATTCATTCATCACATTGCCTTCTTTCATGTTCTGAGCTCAGACATTCACAGTATCACTTCACTCTCACTTCCTCTTTAAATCATGATGCTTTTTATATCTCCCACACTGAGACAATTTTAATGTTCCCTTGTTTGCCTTCCCTCTCTTTCACTTTGTTCTTTTTTAGTTGTTGACTTCCCTACTTGTTCTATCACATGCTTCGTCCTGAATGCCATAATCTTTTCTTTCCCAGGTACACACTTCCTTTTGACTCATGAGTGTTCTTTACTGAAACACGTACCTGAGAATCAGTGATCTGAGTTCTCAGACGCCATGGCGCAGAACTAGCACTGCTAATCCACGTGGCTTTTTGAAGAGATTATGATATTATACTTTAAACTGCAGTTGCAGGAAATAAGTAGCAGTGTTTCAACCCAGTTCTCTTCCTTTCTTGTATCTTTTTTAATGCTCTCAGTTCTTCAGCCTAATGCAGAGGTATACAAAACCACTGTGTCCTAGGAGAGGGAGGTGAGGCGGGGGTGGACACACATAGTTAAGATCGAGAGGCCAAAAAAAATAAATAAATTGTGTCACATGATATTGTCACTCTAGTGAGTGTTTCAAGGATGAGTTGATCTCTGACTCTTTAGATGGGCAACAACACAATGTTCACAGAAGCTTACAGATAGTCTCGAACCTTTAGAACCAGCACTGTGCTTGGAACAAGTATTTTCCAGCAAAGGGATATGCAGGTGTAATCTTTCCCGAGCTTGCTCATTGATCTTTGTGAGGCCAATTTAATTTGTACTTAACATATACAAATTTGTTAGTTTTTATTTCTATCCCGTCCTTTTCCTTCATTTCTGTAGATTAAGACATTTCCTACAGAACAGGGGAAGTTATTTGTGTCTGCTCTTTGCTGCTCCTTATGCAAACTCTATGGACTTATTTGCTTTCCTTCTCACCTTCCCAGTCAACATTTCTGTGATCTAGTTTAGAAATTCCTGAAGTGTCAGAATAGAGCAGTACACTTGAAAAAGGAGTGGTTTGTAACAGATTACTTCCTTCATGGTGAACTTTTCTGAAGAAGTAATCTAGATTACTTCTTATAATATTACTTCTTATAATAATAAACGATAATATATATATAATAGTTTATATTATAATATATAATATAATAAATTACTTCTTATAATAATAAACTAGATGGACATAGTTTCTGTCTTATATAATATTTGGTATAATCAGATTAAATTCCAAAAAATAAGATTACATCTACCTCATGGAAATAATTAGCAAACATCTTCATGTAGATAACAGTGAACACACAACTTAGTTTTGAATTTGGAATGACATCAGGCCACACCTTGAGTATTCTTCAGTCTGGGGCACCTCACTACAGGAAAGATATTCAGGGTCCAAGGAAAGCTAAAAAGATTGTGAAGGGTTTGGAGAACAAACTTTGTTTGCTGAGGAGTTGCTGAGGGAGCTGGGACTATTTACTCTGAAGAAAGGGAGGCTGAGAGTAGAGCTTACTGCTGTCTACAGACAGTTCTAAAGTAGTTTGGGGTAAGACTGAGAGACCAATTGAAGATTATGGACAGCATATCTGATTAAAACAGCCCTAGATGACTGCAGTTGTTTGATATTTCTACCAGAGTTATAACCATCGTAGTCATCCTGTGTGCACAATTCGTACCTTCAGTGAAAAATCAGGTTGCATACTGCAAAACTCCAGTGACTAGGAACTTAAGAACTGTGGAATGTACAGGGGTCTGTTGAGATGTCAAAATGTTTTCTGTACTTACAAGTTGGAAGACTGTGAAATAAGAAAGTTGAATTATATCCTCCTAGGTAATGGCAGTAGCTTCTTAAGCATCTTCATTTCATCTGTCAGAGGTTGTCAGGTTTTATGAGAAATCATGTCCAGGACAAAAATGTAAGTATAAAATCATTTTATGTCTATTGTTGTTTTTTTTCTTAATGCATAGAAACATTTCTTTAGATAGTTATATGATATTTGCAAATGATGAATTACTTTGCTGTCAAGATGCAACAGACTGTGTTCCAGTGGTTAAATCATATGTCTTAACAATATAGCTGCTGATATACATGGCTACAAGTAATTGTGATTTAAAAAGCAACTCGTGCTCTCTTAAGAAGCAACTCTTGCTGAGAAACTGACATCTGTCAAATGCAATTTCTAATAGAATCATAGAATCATAGAATCATTGGAAGGGACCTCAAAAGTTCATCTCGTCCAATCGCCCTGAAACAGCAGGATCACCTAGACCAAGTCATACAGTCAGTCAGGGTTAGAAAGGACCACAGGATCATCCAGTTCCAACTCCCCTACCATGGGCAGGGACACCCCAACCTAGATCAGGCTGGCCACAGCCTCATCCACCTCAGCCTTAAACACCTCCAGGGATGGGGCCCCAACTTCCTCCCTCAGCCACCCATTCCAGGCTGTCACCACTCTCACGGTGAAGAACTACCTCCTCACATCCACCTTAAATCTACCCATCTCCAGCATTGCCCTATTCCCCCTAGTCCTGTCGCCACCTGACACCCTAAATAGTCCTTCCCCAGCCTTTTTGTAGGCCCCTCTCCGATACTGGAAGGCCACAGTAAGGTCACCTCGGAGCCTCTTCTTCTCCAGACTGAACGGCCCCAACTCTCTCAGTCTGGCCTCATAGGAGAGGTGCTCCAGCCTTCTGATCATCCTCATGGCCCTCCTCTGCACTCGCTCAAGTATGTCCGCATCCTTCTTGTAATAAGGGCTCCAGA
>VXBP01007873.1:1523-19163 GCA_013400115.1 Rhinopomastus cyanomelas
GTGCTGACTACTCCTGATAACCTTCTTCTCTTCCAAGTGCCTTGAGATGCCCTCCAGCAGGAGCCGCTCCATCATTTTTCTACGGATGGAGGTGAGGCTGACCGGTCTATAGTTTCCCGGAACTTCTTTCTTGCCCTTCTTGAAGACTGGAGTGACATTGGCTCTCCTCCAGTCCTCATGCACCTCTCCTGTCTGTCACGATTTGGCAAAGATGATGGATAGCGGGAGGGCAATAATATCAGCCAACTCTCTCAGCACCCTTGGGTGCATCTCATCAGGGCCCATGGACTTGTTAATGTTCAATTTGCATAGCTGATCCCTAACCCAGTCCACGCTGACCAGTGGGGAGCACTCCCTCCTCCAGGCTTCCTCTCCTTCATCCAAGTTCTGGGGTTCATAGGAGAGTTTGGCCTCAGATGTACAGACTGAAGCAAAGAAGGCATTCAGCAACTCTGCCTTCTCTGCATCCTCAGTTATCAAGGCTGCCTTCTCGCTCAGTAAGGCTGCCTCCTTGCTCAGTAGTCCTGGCTGAAGAGGACCCATGTCTTCAATAGCAGTGTTAATTTTTCTAAGATCATGGAGGAGACACCACTTGCCACTATGGTTTTTGATAACAAAGACAGGCAAATTCCATGGGCTTGTAGAAGGGATAATATGTCCTTTTGCAGCTTGCTCAGTCACTAAGCTCTGAAGGGTGCAGAGTTTCTCAGCAGGGAGGGGCCATTGATCTACCCGAACAGGAGTCTCACTTTTCCACAACAAACAAAGGGTATCACACTCATCAGTGGCCCTTTCTAAAAAAGCGTTTGCATAGTAACGCCCCATTGAGAAAGGATGTCCCTGCCCCACAACACCAGCAGTACTGGCAATATGAAAGGCTTTACTGAAGCTACCCTGACCTCGGGCCCCTCAATCTGAATAGTCTCAGCACTTTGACAACTCTTCCCCACCCCCCCATACTAGCAAGATGACAGAAGGTGTTTTCTAGTGGCCACTGCAGGGGCCACTTAGCTTGAGAAATGACAGTGACGTCTATGATACCTGTAAGTTCAATTCGCTGACCTGCGTGAGTCAAGACGCAGCGATACACAGGGCAGTCTTTAGACATAAACTGAGTCCATAGAATCTGAGGAACTCCAGTAGAGCCAAATCCTCCTTCTCTTTGGAAGGATGAGTCTGAGTGTGACGACCCGAAATCCAAAGCCTTTGGTAGCAGAAGTAATTGAGCAATATGGCTGCCTTGAGACACCTTACACGAGGGAAAGGGAGTCCATGCCATAATCTTAATCACTCCCACATTGTCTGAATTGATAACTCCAGGAAGAACAAAAAGACCCATAAGAGTAGTTGAAGATCTCCCTATCAGGAGCCCTAAGGTATGGGGAGGCAAGGGTCCCGTCACCTCAGTGGCTAGGAGGTGAACCGAAGAATCCAAAAGAGTTACAGTGTGGGAGGTTGCCAAATCCAACCTGGCACTTCCTGCTGTGGTTGGACGCAAGTCTGAGAGGCGGATGGATTCTGGCTCAATGGCATTTGTGTCTGAGCGTACTGTTGCTCCGCGCTCGGGAACCGGTTTCCCTGAATCGGGTTTCCCTGAATCGGGTTTCCCTGCACGTTAAATTTCGAGTGACACTGATTGTCGTAGTGCCGCCCCTTCTTACAGCGGGGGCATATGTCTTGGGTCGGGAAGCGGTGCAATTTTTCTTAAGGTGGCCCGGTTTCCCACAATTATAACAGCTAGCAGCTTGCGGTTTCATTGCTGCAAAAGCTGCGGCAATAGCTTCATGTTTAACCTCATACTTATGGTCCACAGTGCCTATGCGATTGCTGGCTTCTACCATCTCCACTAAGGAGAGTTTTGATTCGGCAATGACTTGAGTAATTTTTTACAGTCATTGTTCGTATTGTCTACTGCCAGTTTTCACAGCAAGATGTCCTGGGCATCACGATTTTCCACTTGCCACTCGACGACCTCTTTCAGGCGATCTATAAACACCATATAAGGCTCTTGTGGTCTTTGCACCACGGTCATGAACGCCTTCCGAGGCTTCTGCGAGTCTGGAGTTTTTAAGAACGCTTTCCTAGCTTCCTCCTTAATAGCATCTAGGGCTTCCTTCGGCACTCCCTGCGCCTGGTCCGCGTACCAACCAGTGCCCATCAATGCTGAAGCACCGCATTGGTATGCCCTGAATAGGTCAACAATAGAGCTCTCAAGCCCCTATGCCACTGCACTTCCCACATGGAGTACTGAGTCAAGGTCAGGACCAACTGCACAATGGTACAGACATCATGCGTTGTAAGCGTATAGGTAGCAAAAACATTCACCAAAAGAGTTTCGAAATACGGTGACGATAGACCATGATCTGTAACTGTTCTCCGCAACTCCTTAACCATTTGAAAAGGTAGAGGTTCCCATGTTATACACTGCCCCTGCCCCCTTCCCTCTCACTCCTAATAGATGACCGAAGCGACTATCTCATCCGCTACAGCTGTTTCTCCCTCCTGTAAGACTTGCTTTTTATAGCTTTTCAGCGTCTGGTGCAGATCAGGGGGAAACAGGTACGGCTCGTCCTCGGTGTTAGTGTTGCCAGTGTTGAGCAAGCTAGGCTCACGCAGATAGTTAACTGCCTCCACAACGGGTTTGAGGGGAGGCACCGACGGT
Source organism: Rhinopomastus cyanomelas (assembly GCA_013400115.1). Taxonomy (NCBI): domain Eukaryota; kingdom Metazoa; phylum Chordata; class Aves; order Bucerotiformes; family Rhinopomastidae; genus Rhinopomastus; species Rhinopomastus cyanomelas. Next base: position 4,186 of record VXBP01007873.1, read on the forward strand.
TATGGAGGGCTTACGGGTGCCGCGACGGGACGTTCCTCAATGCTCCCTACACCCCGGTCTCTGGATTTAAGAGTCTCAAAGATTATCTTCCACCACGGGAGCATACGCTGTGCTTCAGACTCTCCGTTAGTTGTTGCATTCCACAGCTTGACCCCTACTGAGTCTCGTACGTACACAGTAAAGATACTTGTAGCAGTCACATCAGGTATCTTTACTTTCATCCATTTAAGGATGCATTTAAGATCATGTCCTGAAATAATTTTCCCATTCTTCTTCAATAATGCTTTCATTAAATCATAGATGTCTCTATCTGGACCAGAAGCCTGGTTTCTCTTCCTATCCCACAGCTCACCTCAAGTCTCGATGCAAGAGGGATTCTCGGCCAATTTCCTGCTTCCTCTCAGCAGCTGATTTCAAAGTTCTGTGGGAGCTGCAGCCGGTCGACAGTTAGTCCATTCTGAAGTATTAGTGAGGATTCTCGGTGACCAATTGATGACCAGGTTCTCGGTCATCAATTTAATGGTGCTATCCGTTCGCTTAGCCTTGTGCAGACCGTCAGCTATCCATGACCACATTCCAGTCATGCGAGCTGTCCCATCAGGTCTCCGGAATTGCTACCAAATCGTAATCGCCTGACTGGACACAGATTTCTAACTCCTCCTGCTTATTCCCCATGCTGCGTGCATTGGTGTGCAGGCATTTCAGGGAGCATGCTGAACGCTGTGATTTCACCCTAGGACAGCGAGAGGTCATCTGTTCTTCCTTAAGATCAGAGTTCTGCCCCATTGGTGCTCGCCCATCAACTATCCCACCTCCTCTCGTATCTAGATTAAAGTCCTCTGAATGAGCCTTGCTGGCTCCTTCCCCAGGAGCCTTTTTCCCCTCTTTTGCATCTGCTAAGCCTGGTGTCTGAAAGAACCCAAAGCCCTGCCTGTATCACCAGTCTCATAGCCAGGCGTTGATGTACTTAATCCTTCTGTTCTGACCCATGTCCTCACCCCAAAAAGGAAATAATGAACAGAAGACAATTTGTGCCCCGGAGTCCATCACAGAACGTCTTTCTTCATTCTCCTAAGACTATTGAATAAAGCTTCCTTCCCACTTGTTTGGACGATCAGCAGTGAGTTATAGTCAGCTGATCTCACCAGGGTAGGGAGCAACCTAGTGATGTCCCTGATTCGGGCTCCCGGTAAACTGCAGACTTCCCTATGATGGGGGTCCGCTCTGCATATTGGGCCCTCAGTCCCTTTCAGGAGCAAGTCTCCAATAACCAGGACCCGTCTCCTCTTTGTAGAGGAGGTCATCTTAGCAGAAAATCTACCTGCTCACACCAAACGCAGCCAGGAAGGTGAAAGAAGGCTCTGCATTCTTGACAACCCATCACCTGCACAACCTCATCTTTTTGGGGGATCTCTGTTTGGGTTCCCACCTCCATGTTGGTATCTTCTCTGCAATTAGTGATGATAGGACAAGGGGAAATGGCCTCAAGTTGCGTTAGGGAAGGTTTAGATTGGATATTAGAAGGAAAATCTTTACTGAGAGGGTGGTTAGGTACTGGAATAGATTTCCCAGGGAGGTGGTGGTGTCACCATCCCTAGAGGTGTTTAAGGAACGAGTGGATGTGGCGCTTAGGGATATGGTCTAGTGGTTAGACACTAGGAGAAAAGATTGGACTCAATGACCCTAGAGGTCCTTTCCAGCCTTGATGATGATTCTAACTGCTTTGTTTTCTTTTTCTTTATCTTTAATTGTGGTCTTGAACCCAACACAACTGCGAACAAAGCAGAACTGGCAAAGTGGGCAGAGCCAGCTCCTCAAGAGCTAAACTAGCTTGTTTCCTCAGCAAGTACAACCGGCTCTCACTGAATACACTCAGTTGTTATAATTTTTATTTTGTATCACAAAGAAGCAGCATAATTTTTCTTTTGCAGCTCAGTGAGGTTTAGGGAAAACTGCAGTGCAAATCTTACAAGGGTAGCTGCCTAAGCAAGTGGTGAATTATAAAGAAGGAGTTAAGTGCACTGGGGAGCGATCCCCCATGGGCTCTCTTTTTCTTGATGCTTGAGGCCAGGGCTCCAACAGCTGCAGAGCCATTGCTTTGGAAAATTCCTCTGTCCAGTACTGTTGCAGTTTGAGAACTGCCAGTATTTTCAGAGGTGCTTTCATAAAGAAGAAAAGTTGTGTTGTTTTCAGGGGGAACCCTTCCCTCAGTTGCCTATCCTGGGGGAGGTGACACTGCCCTGGAACCTTCCCCAGACAGGTCTGTCCTGGGGAACCTGTCCCTGGTTGCACAGATCCAAGAACCCTTCCCCGGAAGGGTCTGTCCTGGGACCTGCCCCGGAAGGGCTGGCTAGGTCAGCCTATAAAAACCGGGGCAGCGTCTTTGTTTGTGCCATTTTGGGGGGCTGTGGCCCTGAAGGGAGTACCCCCTCCACCACCCCGGGAACGGGCAATGGGGGGAACCACAGCTCCGAGGGGGACCATGGCTCCCGGCGCTGCCACGGCTTCCGAATAAGCCGTGGCCCCAGCCTGACCGCACCACCCCAGGAACGGGCGGTGGAGGGGGTGGGAACCGTGGCTCAGAGGGGGACTGTGGTTCCAAGGGGTACCGCGGCTCCCAAAGCAACCTCAACCTGCCGCAGCTTTCCGAACCAGCTGTGGCCCTGGCCTGACCCCATCGTCGGCGCGCAACTGCTGCCGCGTGGTCCGGAAGCGACCCCGGCCGCAACTTGCATCCCTGGACCAGAGAAAGCCGCGGACACCACCGTGCCCTGGACCTGAAGCGGCGCCCCCGGCATGGCAGGGCGATGCCGCCGCTGCTCGGCGCCACACTACACTTGGATTGGAGAAGCAAGACTGGTGCAGATTTGCCATCACGACCCCTCCACCACAAACAGCCTTCAGCATCGGTGAGCTGGGCTACTCCTCTTCCCCCTGGAGCTGAGACAGGAGAGGAAGAGGAGAGGATGTCTGGAAGACCCTCTTGGACACGCGTGGAGTGGGGGGGCGGTGCGGCCCTGCTGTCACAGCCATGCAGTCGGTCTGCATCTTGGATCCTGCACGTGGCCGGGACCATGTGGCTGGGCCGCCGCCACTTTGGAAACACTAATCAGCAGGAGGAGAGGCTGTTTGTCATTTCTGCCACTGAGAAAAGACTGGCAGTGCTTAAGTTTTGGGGGAGAGCTCCTTTGTGCTTAGCTGAAGAAAGTAAGAGGACTTGAGAATCCTCAAACCTTGGATGTGAAAGCCAGAGACTGGGTCCTTTGAAATGCATGCAGCTTCACAGAGGGATGCAGGTGTGGGCGCTGAGCAGTCAAGTCATCCCTATGCATTGAACTGGAGAAGCTACGCTGAAATGCATGCGGCTGCACCAAGGGATGCAGGTGTGGGCGCTGAGAAACTCAGGCCATCCCGGACTGACATGCTCTCTTTCCCAAGTCTCTAAATTGGAAGAAGATCCAAGGCCCAAACTATAGTGATCTCCCATTCTATTTTCCTCAAGCTGTGTGATGGCATTTATGACACAGTTTCTAGTTTGTGTGCACCAACTTGTGTAACCATTTTTCCCATTCTGTATATAGTTATAGTGTTAATAAACCTTTCTGCAGTTTCACTAAACCATTGATTGTCTGACAGATTTTATCCGAGATGTCATCGAGACCTCACTGCTTTGCTTTCCTTTCTTCTATATTGAATTTTGGTCCTGAAGACACCACATGTGCCATCCACATTTTGCTAAAATCTTCTCCCTCATCTTCCTCTGAAGATGAGAGTGACAGGGTAATCAGGACTTTGTTCCCCCAACATCTCCGTAATCCCTACACCATGGCCTCAAATTGAGGCCATGTGCACTTGTGCTCTGTCTACTAGATTTTAAACACCTCCAGAGATGGTGAATCCACCATCTCCCTGAGTAGCCTGTTCCAGTGTCTAACCACTCTCTCAGTGCTGCAGAAACAGTGTTCGTCAGGCAAAGCAGAGCTGCATGAGGAAGGGGAGAATGAGTTACAGACACACTGTGGGCTGCCATCAGGAAATAGTCAGACATTTCACAATGGTTCTCATAATAAATAAAACTGGCTAAATATTTTTACAACTCTGTCAATCTGAAACAATTTTGCTCTTAGCCATCTTGCACCATCTAGCTCTAATTAAAAAGCAACCCAGGTACTTGCCAATGAGGGAGCAGCATTTTTTTTTTCTCTATTTAGGTAGTGTTAGTTCTTCAGCGAGCACAAAAATCAGCAGGTATTTTTACAAAAGTTGTTATTTCTTTATCTGCAGGAGTTATTCATTGCTGGGGGACATCCAGAATCAATCTGTATTTTTACCAGATGTCTGTAAAATGGTAGCTACTCCTTGATTCACTTGGCTTCTCTAATGCCTCAGAGCATTTGGTAAGAGGCACTGTTTTTGGTTCTGTGGGTTTATGCTGATCATCATCCTGCTTACTCTCATAAATAATACGGTGCTCTATAAGACACATGATCCAGGGTAACAGTACCAAGCAACTGGAAAAAATTCTCCCCAGAATAGGTTTTCAGATGTGAACAGAGAAATTGGATGGGCAGCAAGTATTTGCAAACCTGTTTCTTCAGGCAAAAGTTAGGAAGGCAAGGAGAATCACAACATCAGTTTTAATTGTGATTATGCACTTTAAAATCATAGAATCATAGAATCATAGAATCATTAGGGATTGGAAGGGACCTCAAAAGATCATCTAGTCCAATCCCCCTGTAACAGCAGGATCACCTAGACCAAGTCACACAGGAACACATCCAGGTGGGTCTTAAACCTCTCCAGTGAAGGAGACTACACACATTTAATTGCATCTTTGTCTGAGGCTTATGCATTTCTCCAGTGTCCTAGAACAGGCTCAAGAAGGCTGAAATCCTGATTAATTATTTCAGGACTTGGAGGAAGATTTTCAGTTGTCTACAGCTTTCAGTGCAGCTCTTCTCAAGACATGAGGTAGGGAGAGGGATGGACTAAAAGGACTGCACTTTAACTTCATGTCTCAAGCCCTGAGCAAAAATATATCCTAAACAGATGCATGGATGTGACACTAAAGGCCTTCTCCCAAGAACTCTGCTTATTTCAAATACAAAAAGAACTCTTGAGGGCCTCAGTTTAAAGTATTGCTACAGTAAAACAACGTGAGGGAAAAAATGCAAACAGATTGAAATCACCCAATTTAAATAAACAATTGTCTGAGGCAGAGATCAGTAAAGGTGTTTTTCACCAGTTTAAAAAATAAAACATACACAGCTTTAGAATTCCACAAGAAAAGTCTGTCCACCTCACTCCTTTCCTGTCTTAAAAATTGGACACAACATCTGATGACTGCTGCAAAGCTCTGCCAGAGCCAGCATACAGCTTTGAGGTCACGTAGCTTGCTCAGATCAGTGGCCCTCAGGTGCTGCACATGATGAGTCTGGGGCACTGGCAGCAAAGCCACTTGAGTTCAAAGGTTATAAAGCATGTATATAAAGCATGTATGGTTTCATCCAAAGCTTCATTTCACTGCATGCCCTGTGAGATATTTGTCAGTTGTTTCTTGTCTCCCTTAGAGGAAGGAGATGGTTAAATATCATCATGAAAACCCGGAAGAAAAAAATGAAAATAGCTGCTTCTGTGTGTAGCTCATATATCAGCTGTTGTTTTCATTTTCCATACTGCTTAGAAGGCTGGGGACAGAGGTGACACTACTGAGAGTTGTCCCTTTGTGCGTGTTCGAAGGAGTGGGAGAGGCCTCTGAATGACAGATGGGTGTCTGTAGCTGTTTGGTATCTTCACTGAAAGAATAATACATAAAATGGCAATGCACAGGCCACAGACTCTACCACCCCCAGCCACACAGGCAATCCAACTTCAGACATATCACCACAGAAAGTGTTAAAGTTCTCAAGGCTTATTTTAGTATCAGCTCTGGGCAGAAACTTCAGTTTCTGCTGTTGAAAAATGGTCTGTTTGGTTTGGGGTTTTTTTATTAGCGGTATCCTCACCAGGGCTTCCATGAGCTTTATAAACCCACCAGGCCATGGTACGATGCTGCCTGTACTAAACCAGAATACATGTAAATGTCTCCGGCTCATGTGAAAATCAGCAAAGACAAGCTGCAGCAGCTTTACTCATGCCTATTCCACTGCTTCCAGTGGAAGAATTTAAATTAGATCCATAACATACATATATTATTGGAGCTGCTTTTCTGCAGAGGATGGGGCAATGACCATAAATACAGGCATTAAATTGGCTCCTTTCTATTACTAGAGGTACAAAATCATATCAGCAAGTTGGATGCCTCTTTAATATACAACATGCTGCCTACAATTAAGTCCTGGTCAAATATGTGCTCATTGTTCTCCTCAACTCACCATCCCTTTAATATCAGAAAAACTGTCCTCCCAAAGAAACTGCAGCTGCTATACTTGAGGTGGTTCATAAACCCTCTGAGCAACCTCCAACTGTAAACACAAACATGCCTCTTAATTTTCATAGAGATTTGTTCCACTCCCTTACCCAAGACATTTACCATGGTGACAAATACCATGGTCTGATAGCAATGTCACAGCACTTAGCAAAATACAGATGTGACTTGCCCACCTCATTTAAAAAACCCCAACAAATCAACAAAACATACTGATATGTCATTTCCCTTTAAGATATTTAAATGAACTTTTACACGTTAGATCTTATTTAATCTAACTTACAATGCTGCTAACTAGGTTTGAGGTAATAGCTGTGATACGCCCTGATGTTGTTGCTGTTCCAGTTAAAAGCAGATACTTCTGTAAGAATTGAGTGGTACCTTGCACACCAGGAAAATTTATAGGCAGAACATTATGATTAACCTTTTAAGAGGTTGAAGGCTGCCTGGTTCCTGCTAGGTCTTCAGTGCTTGACAGAGAACAGGACATACCAACTACTCGCCCTTCTTGCATGATGGAAGAAAGCTACTCTGAAACGTGTGCCTCTGCTCTCTGCTGGGAAAGCCTGCACCAAGCACTGCTGCAGGAGGCAGAAGGACCCACAGTTCTAATAGGTATCTGTACCTCAGGGATGTGGCATGTTTATGAAGGGAATCACAGGACAGATATCTTGAGGGACCAGCAGCCCTGAGGGGTGATTTACAGAAGCTAAGACTGGTGTTGTTCTCAGCAAAGCCAACTAAACAGTCATTTTTGCTTTCCAAGGAACAAGCAGGTCCAGAAATCTACTTTGATGATACTGTCCCAGTGAATAGATTGTGTATCTGCCAAACAGGACAGTACGTCATGTCTCTTTTGCCAGAGAGTCTCCCAACAAGCATTCCCATCAGCAACAAGAAAAAATGTCCTGGACATAGTATCCCTTCAAACATTCAAAGGTCCCCTTATTTTGTGCCTGTTGCAGTTTGAGAACTGCCTGAATTTTCAGAGGTGCTTTCATGAGGAAGAAAAGTTGTATTGTTTCCTGGGGGACCTGTCCCCAGTTGCACAGAGCCCAGAACCCTTCCCCGGAAGGGAACCGCGGCTCGGAGGGGGACTGTGGTTCCCGAAGCACCCACAAACTGCTGCGGCTTCCGAACCAGCCGTGGCCCCGGCCTGACCCCACCGCTGGCGTGCACCTGCCGCAGCGGGGTCTGGAAGCGACCCCGGCCGCAACTTGTGGCGGGTGCATTGTCCTGCCGCATCGCGGCCATTGACAGAACAAGCCTCAGACACCGCCATGCCCCGGACCCAAAGCGGCTCCCCCACGGCGGCAGTGTGGTGCCGCCGCATCGCACTTGGATTGGAGAAGCAAGACTGGTGCAGATTTGCCATCATGACCCCTCCACCACAAACAGCCTTCAGCATCGGTGAGCTGGGCTACTCCTCTTCCCCCTGGAGCTGAGACAGGAGAGGAAGAGGAGAGGATGTCTGGAAGACCCTCTTGGACACGTGTGGAGTGGGGGGGCGGTGCGGCCCTGCTGTCACAGCCATGAGGTCAGTCTCCATCTTGGATCCTGCACGTGGCTGGGGACCATGTGGCTGGGCCGCCGCCACTTTGGAAACACTAATCAGCAGGAGGAGGCTGTTTGTCATTTCTGCCACTGAGAAAAGACTGGCAGTGCTTAAGTTTTGGGGGAGAGCTCCTTTGTGCTTAGCTGAAGAAGGCAAGAGGACTTGAGAATCCTCAAACCTTGGATGTGAAAGCCAGAGACTGGGTCCTTTGAAATGCATGCGGCTGCACAGAGGGATGCAGGTGTGGGCGCTGAGGAACTCAGGCCATCCCGGACTGACATGCTCTCTTTCCCAAGTCTCTAAATTGGAAGAAGATCCAAGGCCCAAACTATAGTGATCTCCCATTCTATTTTCCTCAAGTTGTGTGATGGCACTTCTGACACAGTTTCTAGTTTGTGTACACCGACTTGTGTAACCTTTTTTCCCATTCTGTATATAGTGATAGTGTTAATAAACCTTTTTGCAGTTTCCCTAAGCCATCAATTGTCTGGCAAATTTTATCCGAGATGTCATCAAGACCTCACTGCTTTGCTTTCCTTTCTTTTATATTGAATTGTGGTCCTGAACCCACCACAGTGCCAGAAGTAATTAATTTATTTATCTAAAAAGTAAAAGCTTATTGGGGCTACAGAACATGGTCCACCTGAGAAACTCCCTCCCAAACACAAGGTAAATACAAGTTTCTCTGATTTTTGGCCCTTGAATAGGCATGTGCAGCCAAAGCAGAGCTGTGGGTACTTTTGTGCACACACCCACCAACATCATCTTACCCTGCCTGCACCACTTCTACTAAAATCTTTGTGATATCCAGTCCTCTACCATGCATGGTGACATGTATGTCTCATCTGTAAGACGTAAGGTTGGGTATTACAAACCTGATTTGAAAGAGCAATCCTCTTAGAGAATTCACATGAGACCCCACATGGCTCAATTTTTCTACATGTTGAGAGGGGTTTGCCCACCACTGCTGCTCTTTAGGAGGTATCACACACAAATCACTTTGCTTTTGGCATGTGTGTTTTGGGATTCCTCAGGGAATCCCAAAAAGTCAGACTGGCAGTGGTAACTGGAAATGTAGTAGTCAGGAATGAACTGCAGCATAGAGGAGCCTTCTGTTCTTCCTTAGCCTTCCAGAATTGGTAATCCCAGCAGCCTGGCTCAGCTTCCTTCCACCAGTCCCCTTTCTATAAAACAAATAAAAAACAAATAAAACTACCTGTCTTGGCAATGTTTAGCAAAATCTTTCCCAGACATTGCATCTTGAATGAGATGGAACTACACAACTGCTTAGGTAACAGAGAGTACTGACAGTGATGTAATAGGCCCCCTGCCATGAGTTTCTGTGGCCTCAGATGGGATCAGGGATTTCTGCCATAGTTCTCAGGACCAAAAACCTGAACAAACACATTAAAAATGAAAAAGGAAATCAGCATCTCCACCAGAAAGTCCTAGAAAAGATCAAGCACTGAAGGAAACCTCCATGTGCCTTTCTGGCTTCTCACTTGGGAAAAATTTCCTGTGACTCATCTTTAGGTCCAGTAACTTACTTAACAACTATAAACTAAATAATTATTCAAGTAACAAGTTTTATTTTCTTAATACAGAATAATAGAAGAAATTAAGGTATTAAATTTGCAGAAATCTGAGAGAGAACTCAGATCTAGTAACCAGTATCTATCCCAGCCCTGACACAGTTCCTAAGTAACAGCCAAGACCTTTTGTGGTCTTGGGACTGAGATGTCTGTGCTGGTCACACTTGTAGAGCCCCACTGGGCTCTGTCAACCCCTTCAAATTCAACTTCAGGGGTGATACAACCATACTTGCATACAGACATGCCTGAAACTGAACTGCATGTCTGATGCATGTTGTGCACACTAGTTCAACAATTGGGTTTTTAATGGTTTGCTTCCTTGAACACAACATGCCCCTAAGGAATGAAAGCCCCTATAACCAAAAATGTGCAGCAGTGTCTTGGGAAGCATTGCAAAAATTGTACTGAAAGATTTTTTTAAAGGTCATTATATGTGACACCAGAAAATGCTTTGGTAGGGTGTTGCTGCTTGTTTCACTGCTAAATTAATAATAATCTCCTGCCTTGCTGCAGGGACATGATGTCACAGAGACCACACTGGCTTTTTGCTACTGAAGTGTTTGATGCAGGTCATCAATAGCCCAAAATGTACTTGGTTCTACCTGTGCAAGCACTTCCTGTAGGATGGGCTGCAGTAAATGCCTGCCTGCGAATATGGATTGGTGACGAGTAACCTCAGCACAGGGCACTTAAATCAAGCTGCTTTGCACCATGCTCTGAGCACATCCCAAAGCATGTTCACCTTCAGGGCATGCACAGAGCTCATCCATCTGCTCACACTTCTGCTGAGGGAAGGTGAGGGGATATATATATATATATATATATATATCTGTTTACAACATTATGTCGGTCTGGCTGTACTTGAGTTACTCTTAAAGGCACTGTACCCAGTGTAGTGAGTTTTGTATTTATCAGAGTTGTTTCCAAAGTTTAGAAAAAGACAATCGCCTTGAACATGAACCCAGAGGCCAAGCAAATTGAAGCCTATTGACAACAGACTCTATGTTCTGCATACCAATGAATAACAACACATTAAAATTTTCACTTCTCTTGAATTCAGTATTGATCTGCTATGGATCTAAAGGTCTAACAGGTCTGCAAATGAGGTCCTTTCACTCAAGTTATACACTACAGGATTTTGTATTCCACTGTCAGATACAGAAGCAGTATTTTTCACAATATCTCAGAAGTTATCTGAACTGTAACAGTTTTAATTTAAAGATTAAAAACCCCTTCCTCTAAGATAATTTGCTCTACAGTGTAAGTTTTTTGAAGATGAATTAAGTAGAGCCACCAGGCATTTCAAGTAGCCCCAGACCTTCAGTGGGTTATGCTGAATGGCTGGCTACTGCAGCCACAATTTCCACAGAAAAATAATGTTTGTGACATTTAGCCTCCAGATATTTCACCTTTATCTCTTGAAATGCAGAGCCATTGTTAATTACTGTATTAATCATGCCAGGAAATGTTATTGCCATATAAATAAATTTCTTAGTTTTATTGCTAATAGTCACTGGATGTACTTCACAAACACCATAGTTTCTGCTGGCAGTATTGCAATGCAGATACGATTAATGGTATTCTCACACTTAGACCCATTGCCCAAAGAGCCCACCGGCCACAGAAGAAATGAGACTCAGAACTACTAAGGCATCTACTAAGGCCTTCAGAAAAGGATTACAGTCTTTCAGCAACAAAGCAAATGTTCATTCAGCATGGCAGGGGTTAACTCTTGGCTATGATCAAAGCTTTGCAGGTCAGAGTAACCAAAAGCACTGCAAATCCTGCATTTCACTTCATCATCCTTAGAAGAGCAGTGACATCATTCTCTGCTATGGTGTTTGTACAAAAAGCTCATTAGCTTACCCAATGGAATTGGAATTGTCAGGATTTTAAAGCCTCATCTTGACAAAATTCAACACTGCGAAGTCCTGTTCTAAATGAGAAGCTGAACATTATTGTGGAACAAAAAGGCTTTGAAACAATAAAAATACCCAATAGCTGGGGTGGGTTTCTTAAATAAGCATAGTAATATAACATCAAAAATGAAGAGTTTATAAATTCCACATCAAAACTGTTTACTGAAATGGGCCTTGCTCCATGGAATGAATCACTCACTATAGGGAAGAAACAGCCACAGAGAAAAATTCCAAGCCATTCTGTGCACAAGAGTGAGACACCAGAATATCAGATGTGGTCAGATATGGTAACATCCAGATTCTACTTCAGTGGAAGCTGCTCTTAAGGATTGTTGGATGGTTTGTTTTGCAACCATTCACTGGAGGCGAAAAGAGAGAGGCTTCTGAGCAAAACCAAACTAAAATTTAAAAAGGAAGATCTTATCAGCAAATCTGCAGCATTTTGTAAGGAAATGCTTACTTTTGCAAATTAATTTTTCTTGTAGAAGTAGCATTTTCTTTCACATTAATTTCTCAGAGGAAGGGTCCCAGCCAGCGCTGCCTTCCTGATGCCCAGAAATGATGCTGCTATAGCTGCAGTAAGTATTAAAACTGTGACTCTTAGGGACTGGCTGAGGTACTGCGTCTCCTTGCTCTCATTACAAAACCAAAGTAAAGATTAAGAAAATGTGATTTTAAATTCATAGCCACTTTAAAGGTCACAGAAAGCCTTGTACTATTACAAGATGAGCTAATTATATTATTTATGGAAAGCATTTGTTCTGGGAAAAAGAATTAGACATAACTACAGCTGGATATGCCAGTGGCAAACCTAAAAGTTACACAAAGCTCCCCTAAAGTCAAAGCCAAGATTGTTCTTGCTTTTTCCCCATAAAACTGCTCTGTACACACTGTCCTCACAGAAAACCTCCTTTCCATTATGTATCACCCTGTGAGCTGCCACAGGTAATACTAATAGCTGGGAGCATCTGCAAATACCAGTTTCTGGGATTTCAGCTAAATGGATGTCCACCATGAAACTTGGGTTCTGTTTTTATGAAGCAGCTGGAATAAGTAAACGAAATTATTTCATTTGAGCTAATGTGAGGGATGAGACCTCCCCAAAGAATCAAATTAAAAGCAGCAGAAATGAAAATCTTAGAATCATAAAATCATTAGGGTTTGGAAGGGACCTTGAAAGTTCATCTAGTCCAATCCCCCTGACACAGCACAATCACCCAGACCAAGTCACACAGGAACACATCCAGGCGGGTTTTAAACATCTCCACTGAAGGAGACCCCACAACCTACCCTGGGCAGCCTGTTCCAGGGCTCAGTAACCCTCACTGCAAAGAAGTTTCTTCTCATATTTATGAGGAACCTCCTATGTTCTAGCTTACAACCATCACCCCTTGTCCTATCACTAGGTGACATCGCGAAGAGCCTGACTCCATCCTCCTGACACCCACCCTTCAAATATTTATAGACATAAATGAGGCCATGCCCCAGTCTCCTTTTCTCCAAGCTGAAGAGACCCAGCTCCCTCAGCCTCTCCTCATAAGGGAGGTGCTCAGGAATCTGCAGCTAGATGCACTGGAAAAGCTTAATCTATTCATAATTTTGGAAGTGGATGACACATTTCTATCTCTGCTAGTTGGTGGGGAAAGCTGTTGAAAATTCAGGTTCCTTCAGATTTCTAATTGAACACTTCTGAATGTCGATACTGATGAAGCAGAGGAGTGTCCAATTATATACGCAAGGTTTGATTGCCTATGGTTTGGTCACCAAAGCATTCAGGGTCTTTAGCAGTGGATGCAGAAGTTTAAATAAGGATGCCACGGCTTATGTCAAAAAAGTGTCTTCTGCTACATCTCCTCTCTTTACACAAATTAATTTGAAAGGATTTTAAAGGCCAAGCTTGTCAGAAGAGTTTGATTTTAAAGGTTGAAAGGGGAAAGGTTGATTTTGCAACCTCCCCAAAAACTTACAGCTATAATTAGGCATTGCAGAGGGCTCATTCCTGCTCATGTGAACTGAGTACTCCTAATGGATCGAAGGACAGATCCATGCTAAGCAACAGGAGAGAATAGGCTATTTTAAGCAGCCTATCAAATTAAGGAAAACTCAGAAAAAAATCTTCCATAGCAGGTCAAATATAAGAGTAACATGATGCATCTAAACCTAGTTATTCCCTGAGCAGTACCATCACCTCCCTGCAGCACACATAGTCACTTAGGCTGAGCAGAAGGGAAAATGCACTAACAACAGCTGTATCTATGTTTCACAATCTTGCCAGCATTCTCAAAAAAGTAACAGATACAGTAGCTGCAGATCCAAATCCAAACTTATTAAATAAAAAATTATAAAAAGCCAAACTGAACTGAGGAAGTGAAGTTACTGTGACTCTGCCCCACAGTGCTCTCTGTTCGGAGTACAACACTGCCCTGAAGAGGAAACTGTTCCCAACAGTTGCTTTTCATGTGACATTCTGCAAGAGGAGGGACAGAAGAGATACAAAGCAAGGCTCATGTCACTTACTAACCTTTAGCTCTCTTCAGTAAAATTCAAATTTTAAAATGACCTCTGGAAATCCTGGTTACATTTAAAGATTCTTATTAGGAATTAGAAGGGACATTGAAAGATCATCTAATCCAATCCCCCTGCCTTAGATCCAGTTCCACAAGAACATGGCCAGGTGGGTTTTAAACATCTCCAGGTAAGGAGACTCCACAACACCCCTGGGCAGCTCACTCCAGTGCTCTGTCACCCTCACTGTGAAGATGTTTCTTCTCATATTTAGTGAAAACTTCTATGTTCCAGCTTACAACCAAGAGCCTGGGTCCATCCTCCTTACACCGATCCTTCCCATATTTATAGACATTAATGAGATCACCCCTCAGTCTTGTCTTCTCCAAGCTAAAGAAACCCAGCTCCCTCAGCCTCACCTCATAAGGGAGGTGTTCCACCTCCTTCATCATCTTTGTGACTCTTTCCAGCAGCTCCACATCCCTCTTGAACTGAGGGTCCCAGAACTGGACACAATACTGCAGATGTGGTCTCACCAGGGCAGAGTGGAGGGGGATGAGAACCTCTCTCGATCTGCTAACTACCACCATTCTAATCCACCCTGGGATGCCATTGGCCTTCTTGGCCACCAGTGCGCATTGCTGCCTCATGGTCTGTGGTGGGTTCAGGACCACAATTCAATATCAAAGAAAGGAAAGCAAAGCAGTGAGGTCTCAATGGCATCTCGGATAAAATTCACCAGACAACTGATGACTTAGGGAAACTTCAGAAAGGTTTATTAACACTAACTATACACAGAAAAGGTTACGCAAGTTGGTGCATACAAACTGTGTCATTAATGCCCTCACAGAACCTGAGAAAACAGAATGGGAAACCACTCCAGTTTGGGCCTTGGATCTTCTTCCAATTTGGAGACCCGGGAAGGAAAGCATGTCAGTCCGGGATGGCCTGAGTTTCTCAGCACCCACACCTGCATCCCT
>VXBP01007874.1:9493-23198 GCA_013400115.1 Rhinopomastus cyanomelas
ATGTGGAATTTGGAGGAGGCAGCAGAGGTTACATGCAGTCAACACCATTGCTGGATCCTTGGCCCATGTCCCGGATCTGGCTGCTGAGACAGGAACACACAGCCACACCTGCCCCTGCCCTGCAGTGTGACACAGGGCCGACAAGTTCCCACCTAAAGAAGATGGCAGAGGAAAAAAAAAATAAGTTTCTGTCCTTTCTGAGCAGCTTGAAAGTATTTCTTTTGTGTCTCTGCACAAAAACACATGCTACTAGTTTTCCTTTTTATTACTCTGGTAAATTTAGTGCAAAATCAGACTTAACCAACCAGAAGAATGTGGATTCTTGTTGAATGAAGGGAAGAGGGCAAAGAGATAGGTGGAGAGGAAAAAGCATATAAATATTTACAGGACTGCACTCTGGCACTCCTGATGCTGATATTACTGAGTTTTATGTCCGAGAAACAACAAGTAAGATTTCTGCTGCACGCTGTTTCCATTGTGTTGTTTTCAAACAGGCAGGTGTCTCTGTCTTACTGACCCAAATACAATGACTTAAACTACCTGTTCACCATGGGATCAAACGCTTCCACTGTATTCAGGTATGCGTTGCCGTTATGACCTCCAACTGCAAAGATTTTACCCATCAGTGTGGCTATGCCAACACCACCTCGTGGAGTTGTAAGCTCTGCCACATATTCCCATTTGTTGCTGCGTGGGTCAAAGCGCTCCACCGAGCTCAGGGGAGAGTTGTCATCAAAACCACCTGCAAAGAATCATTATGTTATCCGTTTTTAGCCACTTCTAGTGCTGGAGGCATCCAGGATTGGCATCATCAGGCTTTTGTCAGCATTCAGTGGGCTGCTGTCCAGCAATACTTCTTAACAAGAACTCTACAAGCTCCTAAAAATGTTAGAGCTTTCCCTCCTGTCACTGTACAAGCATCACCTAAAGTGACTGTTATCTCCTACTCAAGTTGCAACAAGAGGTATCTCTAATTTTTCCTTGAGTTCATCTTACACATAGTTACAATGAAACACCTAATTTGGAGTAAAAACAAGTAAGGCAAGTTATTTCTAATGCTCCTAATTTCATTTTGGCTTAGAAAAACACACTCTTGCAGTGTTTCCAAATTACAGCACTGAGCAGGATAAAAAGTCCTCAAGTAAGACTTCAGCAATACAGTGCCCTTGCTGAGGCAGCTGCCACAGAAGCAGTTTACTCAAAACCTTTTTAATCGCTTATCACAATACACAAGGCAGAGCTCTGCAACTATCCCTATAACATACGTATCCTGCATCTCATTTTCCTCCCTTGGGAAAGCAGGTAAATGCAAATTAGAGCAGATCAGGCTGTGGAATAAGTGTCATCACCATGCAAGAAAGCTAAGGTTGCCTACGCTCAATATAGGACTAGAGTGCATTAAAAATGTGAACTTGTGAGGAAACTCGAGATCAGTGAGTGTTGAGAGAATTTTCTGTGTAGGTATGTTGTCCTAAAATGTAGTTTGGGAACTGCTTATTATTTTGCTAATATGCCTTCATTTAAGCATGCCTTGTTTGTGCTTGCCTCCTTCTTCTGCCCAAGAAAACAAAGCACCGGTCAGATCTCTCTGTTCCCCAGCTGCTCTAGCAGCAACAACCTTTCCCAAAGCCAGGACCTGGCAGAAGCAGCACTACAAAATGTAACTCTACTCACCAACAACATACAGGCAGCCGTGGAGCTCACTGACACCATTGCCAGCTCTTCGCTGACCCATCTCTTTCACTTCTATCCACTTATCCAAATGGGGATCGTATTTCTCCACACTGGAAAGCGATGCTACGCCATCGTTGCCACCCACAGCATACACATGGTTCTGGAAAACCGTTGTATAAAAGAAAGATTATTTGTATCACACAGTCCTAATTATTTACTTTTCTTTAAGAATTCTGAAGTCATGCGTAAGTATGACTTTCAAGTAAGAACTTGAAAAGACTAACTTCCAATAAAGAAGTTAAAACATTACACAGGGTTGCAGATAACTTAGCAGCATACGCATGGTGACAAGAGGATTGAAGTGCTGATGCAGTAGGTACCCTTAGACGTTAACCCGGTCAAACCAGAGTTTTCTGAACAAGACCTGAAGCATCGGTCTGATGTTGTTAGAAGGTCCTGGTGCTTCTTCCCAGCACCTCAGAGCACAGTTCAGTTTTATGTATTATCCTAAGTATTTTCACCTTTTGCACAGCTCCACAGGATTTTGATGACCAGACGTGCTCACACACACCAGCTGCACTTTGTATAAAATCTTATGTTCTGCCTTGTAAAAGCAGATCAGAAAAGCAAGTCAGTCCTTCAGTTGGCTGCAACTTGGGAGGAAAGAGTCACTTACCATAAGGGCTACAGAGCCAACTCCTCCCCTGGGAGTGTTCATTGGGGCGACTGCACTCCACAGATCAGAGTCTATGTCGTATCTTTCCACGTCACTGAAGCAAGTGTGGTCATCTAAACCCCCTATGGCATAAATGGGGCCACCAAGGGATGCAAGAGCAATTCCTCTCCTAAGAAAACCATAGGATTGACACCTCAGTGGAAATCCTTAACAGAAGGGACTAGGAAAAACACATCAAGTGCAAAGTTACCTGACTGGCACCTGTTTCAAACTATGGGCAAAAAGATAACATTTAAAAAGCTAACTTTATAACAATGAGCAGGGACCATGGCCAGCACACCTGTGTCAGTCTTGCAGCTTTATCCTAAAAGTCCTTCTGTGTTTGCAGGCTCCCATTACAGTGGCTCCAGAGCTTTGTCTGTTGCAGCTGGAATAACTTAAAACAGCTAAAAAGACAGCTTCTGTTTAACAATAATAACAAAGGAATGTAGGAAGCACGGAATACTGCTTTTGACTGAATGTCATCTACAGACCAAGTCCTCTACCTTGGTTTCACAAGATGGTCTTAGTTGTTTCTCTCTCTGTGTGTACTGAATTTTACACCTCTTGTCTGGCTTCACTGAATCTGAGGGGGAACCAAATTCTTCTAGTTTTAACTTTGTTGGTATAGCTGCTGCTATAATTTGGGAATGTTTTTTTTGGAGAGGATATTAATACCTCCGTAAAGGCAAGTCTGTCTGGATATAAGATGACTGAACTCTACTGAGATTTAATTGCAATTTCCTTCTGTTATTTTCTATTAAGTCTATGTGAAAACATATTTTCTACCTAGTCTACCAATATGGGACAAAAATAAAAGTATGTTCTGGAACGTAAGCATTAAGTTTCTGCTTTCACTACGGATACAGGTGCGATTTACTATTTCACTAAGAATATTCTTGTCTCATTACACAGTGGGCAGGTTCACAGACACCTGGGCAGGAACAAGGGAGACACAATCTTTCTACAGAACAAACACTGTGACAAGATCTTCTGAAATATATATTGTAGCTTATCTTAATTATTATTGCCTCAGCAGATAAGGTATGCAATATCAGTAGTGGCAGACTTCTTTCAAATAAGCTTTCTGACACCACCTCTGTGGATGGGAGGAGTGGAGCATAGCTGACGCACAGCAGCCCTTTCACTTACCAAGGTACTGAGTAAGAAATGTCACAGAAATCTTGGGCTGATGTTTGCCAAGAATAAGCCCTGGGGTAGAGGCAGGTGGGGGGAAGAGGAGCAAGAAACCACTTTTAGGAGTCTGGATCTTCTACTTTGACCAGGTCATGGCTACAAATAGTTTTAGGCCTTAGCCCTGCTCAGTATTTTGCTCCTACTTGCACATGATGCTTTTAGAAACAAACAACAAAATGGAATGTAGGTTTAAGAAGGCTGATTTAAATGACAGCAAAAACTAAAAGTTAAAAGAATCTTAAATATCAAAAGGCAAGAAAAATCCTTAATCAGAATTCCAGTGGTTTAATAATTCTGGCCTTCTGTGGCAAAATATAGACAGCTATTGGATACTTATGCATGAAGGATTTCACTCTGGCCATTCTGCTGGGAGACATCTTGCCGGTTCTTAGAGCATAAAAACCCACAGATCAAGTTAATCACATTCAATTTCTTCATTGGGCATAACAGAAAGACCCTATGTATCAGCATGTACACACAGCCAGGGTAAAAGAGCTCTCTGCTCGCTCCCCATTCCAAAAGCCAGCCAACCCAAAAAAAGAAAATGACAACAGAGCAGCAAAAGAAAGGCAAAGTCTAAACAAAACCTATGTTCCCAGCCAGGGCCTCTCACCACAGAGAGGAGTTACGGGGTTTTACGCTGAAATACTTTAGAGTATGTTACGCACAACGCTGTACAAATGTGTGATGAATGCAAGTAAGCAGTGAAAGGTTTATGCTTGCTTTACAGGTAGTAAACAGGAGAAGGAACTTCCTTAGAGAAGTTTGGAAACCCAAAAAAAAGTAGAACAGATACGATGTTTTCCAGCATCATCAGTAAATGTAAATCACAGACCAAGACTTCCCAGATCACAGGACACATACCTCCTTGTGTTCATTGATGCCTTCAGCATCCACTTGTTTGTGAGAGGATCAAACACTTCCATGCTTTCCAAGTGTTCATTTCCATCATGTCCACCTACTGCATAGACTTTACCTAAAACACACACACATCTTTCTACATACAGATTGCTTCACAACATTCCAGTTTTCATTTATGTAACATCTGTGCCTACGTGAAGGGAAAAAGCTCAAATCAAGGTTAACTGTTTCAATCAGGACTTCAATAAGTAGGGATTTTTACTTTTTTCATGCTGTGTTCAAGCAGAGATCTGTTCTAACACGGACTTCTATACAAATTTTGAGATACAAAAATAATGAATCTTCTGATAACTTGTGTAATGTAGGTCAGATAAGATCTCGACATTTTTATCAACCTTTCCATGGGTAAAAAATAAATCTCTATTCCGCTACAGCAACACAGGGGCTACCATGTACAAGATAAAGTTGCATCATGGATGCTCTGCATTGCACAGGCCTGCTTTCAAAAATACAAATACACAAATAAAGGTTGATCTGCTCTTGGAAGAGCTTTGGTCTTAGTGACTTGCCTGTATGGATTTAAGTATGAAGGGAGCTAGAATGTGTACTAGCAAATTCTGGGTGACTTTTTGTAAGACTATTTACTTGTAAATGGATTTCTTTAAAAATGAAACCTCTTATTAAGGTAAGAGACTACATACAGTTCACAGAATTACAGAGGAGTCTGAAAAAGTAATCTAGTCCAACTGCCCTGCAGTGAGTACAGACACCTTCAACTAGATCAGGCTGCTCACAGCCTCATTAAGCCTGACCTTGAATGTTTCCAGGCATGGGGCACCTACCACCTCTTTGGACAACCTGTTCCAGTGCTTCAACACCCTGACTGTAAAACATTTCTTCCTTTTATCTAGTCTGACTTTACTGACTTTTAGTTTAAAACCATTACCCCTTGTCCTACTGCAAAAGGCCCTAAAAACTTGTTCCCATCTTTCTTATAGGCCTGTTTTAAGGCTGCAGTAGGGTCTCCCCAGAGCCTTCTCCGGGCTACTCCACTCCAAGTCCTCCAGTTTGCAGAACTGTCCTCTCAGTAAACACGCCCTCAGATGGTTTTAGCATCAAAAGTTTTTGCAGGGAAAAAGCTTTACTAAATTTAAGATTATCCAACAGTTAAACCACTGCAAGATCAAATTACTTAGCAGAAGTACCAATTCTAGAAAAAGGAGCGAACAAGTTCCTTTTGAATAAGTCTGCTTACTGACCTCCCACAGAGATCACACCCACGTGCCTTCGCCTGCTGTTCATTTCAGGGCCAAAGAACCACTTGTTCTTCCTGATAGAGTAACATTCAATGCTGCGAAACGGGTCACCTGATCCACCTCTACCACCAACACAGAACAGCACACCTGAAAAAGACCAAACAGGTTGCAGAAAACTAGCAGGAAGATGGAGCATAAAGCTGTATAACAAAAGCAAATTGAAAACAATGCAGTCCAGAAGTCGTATTTCAATTCAAGGGGCACGGTCACTGCCCTGTATAACTGGATTTTGGCTTTTGCTTGGCATGCTGCTATGGCAATTAATTATCTGTGCTCTTGCAAAAACTAGGCATAGTTTAAATATGCTTTTTGTGATTTTGCTGAAGGAGATTGTTAAATATAACAATGAAGAAAGTAGGGTTTGCAATCTAATATTCAGCACTCCCTTTTGGTATAGTTTAGCCTAAGAGTTTAAAATTCAGTTCAGCCTGCTCACACCAAAACGTAAGCGTGCACTGTTCTCAGCATAGCTTTGAGCATTCCGCTTGGTTGTAACCTATATGACTGCTTTAACACGGACCAGAACACGTAATGCTTAAAAAGAAAGCAAATGACTGCTAAAGTTCTGCGAAGAAAACGCAGCATGTTAGGTAATTAACAGGGAGATACACAATGGCTTGTCCCATTTTGCATCACATCATTAACAACTACTTATATCAAGCTAGTTATCGCTGCACAGATGAGTCACTCCCTCTTGGATAATCAGACACACATTTAATTACCAGCAGTCTGCTTCCTTGGTGTTGTGCGAATGGAGTACTCAAAGTCTGGCACTGCCCTGCTGCTCAGGTGAAGGTGGTAGTTTCTTGCTTCATCCAGTAAATCCCTACATTTTAGATTCTGCTTGACAATCTCTTCCTTTGCCACAACGCCCATAAGGAAACAAATGGGCAAGAGAGGTAGCCGTACCTGACAGAAATGAACACAGTTGGAGTAACTGGCTGGACTGAATGAGCATCTCCATTTACAGTGACGCACGCGTAGCAGACGGCAGCTTCTGGGCCAGCTGGCCGCCTCGCACTTTTCTCTAGAAAGAGCAGCTTTCGTATTTTTTTCTCCAGAATAATAGCAATATGAACAGTTCTTTTTAGTGACAAAGTTTGCTACAATCATTACCATTTAAGCAGCAGTGGAGACCTGTCCCAGACTGAGCTGAGAAAGAAATGCTACTGCGTGCAGTGCAGCCGCACCTGCCAGGCATGATGCAGCCAGTACCTGTGACTGCACCACAACAGCCCGAGTCAGTTGCTCTGCTGAGGGCATGCATTTTCAGCTCAGTGCTATACCAGGACACCTGGGTTTTGCTAGAATGGTTTATTTTCTTTGGGTGGCAAGTCAAAAAGGAAACACTATCAGCATCAACTGTCCTTTAAGGAGGTATTGCTAGTGCAACACCCCCCTTCCCTAGTGTAGCCCTGACAGACCATAGGATTAAAAAATTAAAATAGATTAGAGCTAATTGTTTCTGTCCACAAATCCTTCCTGTCGTCCCTCAGAAGATTGTTGCTGACCAGGCTGAGGAATGGGAGCTCTTTTTGGGTGAGGCTGAATGGGACACTGCCCAGAGGAAGCCCCTGTGATGATGAGGCAGATGTGAAAGCCACTCCAAAACCGCCTTGAAACAAACTCCTCCCCACAGCCTTTTATTTCGGCAAGGCTTTCATTTGTTTTTATGAGAGAAAGGGTTAGCAGGGAGGAACTGAAGTAAATCAACCTCTGACTTCCTAACTTTCCAAACTTAAGGTTTGTAGTCAACGCAAAGCTCCCAGTTCAGCAGCAATTGCGAATACGTTTAGTATCTGTAGTGCTTCTCAGAAGAGCAGGCTGGTGCTGCTGAATGGCTGACCAATACCCCTGTTTAAGTTAGCAGGTGTCCCTACCAGGTCCTCCTTAGCCCCTTGTTTTCAGTCACTTTTCACCTAGGCCCGATTATTGTAGGGTTTTTAAAAAGCACCACCATCGCCCTAGTAATAGACTCATGAGGTTAGTGATACAGTAAGAACTGAAGGCAGACAAACTTAGACCATTATGACAGCAAAACTGATTATGACGTAGATGGTAAATGTCAAGAAGTCCCAGTTATGCTTTCTCCTAGCAATTCTGTCCCACAGATGGCTCTGTACACTTACAAATAGCCCATATTACAGGAATTACCTTTTCATTGCTTCATACCAGACTGGTTTTTGTGAATACAATAAAGTTGTTAATTTCATTTACTAGCACACAACTGGGCAAAAAAAAAACCCACCCCATACTCTTGTATCTCACACTATATTGCCTTAATTTACATAATCTACTAGATTGAAAACTACGGGAACTGAAGGGTTTTGGAACAAACAGTTAATAAGCAGTTGTGATCCTCTACCAGAAAACACGAAGAACAGTGCATGATGACAATGAGTGCAGCATGCTAGTGACCTCGTGTTACTCACACGGCACCAATATTAGCAGTTGTGCCAAACGCAAAATATTCGAGTTAGAGCTCAGTGACAGCTACAACGACACAATGGATACCACCTGTGAAGATACATAAGGTATCTTGCAGCACATGGCACGTACCCCTCTCCTCTCTAGCACAGGTTGTCCATACCTGTCTTAAACACCATTTTCAACTCGCATAAATCAAGTATATATGCAGCTTGAATGATTCAAGTACCTAATGCTTTGACAAGAGTAGGTCCAAAGCTTGTTTAAGGAAGTTACGCTGAGTGATCTTTTGATATCTGTGTATGTTTCTTTCACAAGCAGTGGACTCAAGTCTAAACAAAAGACAGACTCCTGTTGAATCCTACAGGCAACCAGCAATACCAGTCCTCTTAGGATTAAAGGGTCTAGCGTATACTTTTCTAGCCTGCTTGTAGGGCTAACACACCTTGGTCTTTTCTTAATTACATATGCAGAACATTCTAGAAGTAGTATGACACACCTGTTACAGTTCTACTTTCCCAGCCTTGTGAAAAAACCTTCTCTACAGCTGTGCTCTTGTTTCTGAAGCATGAAAACTTACCAGCAAGTAAAGTGAGTATTTTAAGCTATAACAGTATCAAAGCAAGTGAAAGTGATGGCTTTATGTTCTCAACTACATGTAACTACTGTAAAATTTTTGCTCTAACATGCACCTTTCTGCTGGCTCCTTACCTCCCAGCCATGAGTATAAAGTGAATAGTCTTCACTCTAGAGAAACTGGGGAATACTACTTCACCCTGATATTCAAGAGATGTAGCTTGGTTCCACTGAAAGTCACAACTGTGAATACCTGATGAGGCACCAACCACCGGGCACAGTTTTCACACTGAGATCTAAGTACAAATAGTTGATGATAAAACTAAACCAAGCAGTAAGACAGGCACCCAACACCCTGGTCTCTCTTACCTGCGCGAGTATCTCATCCAGCCACGTAGCGTGATGCTGTGGATTGGCTCGCAGCCACTTGACAGCAGCATTGTAAATTTGCTTTTCATTTTCAATATTCAGGTCACTGGAGGACAAGAGTTTATGGAGGTGCTGTGGTGACACATTCACAAAGTCTTCGCACTCCACCACTTCTGCAAAATGTTCACACGCATACTGATCGGCCATGTCCATCAAGTCAATACGGTTGTGACTCTCTGCAAATGACCTGACTGCCAGGCAGTTGGAGGGATGAAAGTGCAGCTTCATGTATTCACAGCATGCCTTTGCTACCAGTTCCACCTGAAGAATGCAGGCAGCATACAAGAGAGGCTGGACATTATCCACTGTCAGCGTAAGCCGAGAGGAGTAGACAAACTTCACCAGGTCTTCTATGGCATCACCATCAAAGTCCTTGATCTCGATCAACGACTGTTTGGCTTCAGCCATTTCCGAAAGAAACATGGCTTTGAAGTAAGGTATACCACAAGCTAGCACCAGTTTGTGGCAGCGGATAATCTTTGAACCCACCTGAAACAAAGAACAAACCAAAACAAAAGACCCCCCCATGGGACATCAGTTTTGGCTATGAAAAGACAGGCAGTTAAGCTGAAATATGAATTCTGAAGTTCATACATGCTGAGCTACTCTATTTTGTTCAAACAAATTAAATCAATTTGACCTGTACTTCTGACATGAATAACATGAAGATCTCAGATCATAAGCAGATCTGACCTGTAACTTGGCCACCAGAGTAGAGTAAGGCTGTTACACAAAGAAGCAGTAACACTGATGCACTGAACTTGCTTTTCTCTAAGAGCCATGCATCATCTTTAAGTGAAACATCCTTAGGAACCTTCTAGATGCATTTCGGAGACATGGGGAGACTGCATGGCAGTTGTTTGTTTTATCCGTATTTATGGAGGGAATGCAGATAAATTCCCTTCCATAGAGGGAAAAATGTAATGTGACATTTTTAGTCTACCTAACTTAAACCTCTGGACTTTTACAGCTGTTGAGGAACTGATGGCACAGTTTACAGCTTGACTCATGTAAAACAACATTTTTAGTCATTTAAAACCACAGTAATACCAGCTATTACAGGGATTATTGAAGTTACCAATCACTTCAAGACTTCTAGCAGCTGCTTAACCAGAAAAGAATAGTCCTTGTAAAGTCAAGGTATTTTTCAAAACTCTGATCAGGAAACACAAAATAAGCTTTTCACTTACAAAATTCCAGAATTCAACTACATTACAGGAGAATGCAAACACTGAAGGTAAATGAACAATCCTCTAGTTATCTGTGCTACAGGAGCACTGTCACTCTGCAGCTTGCACAAAGGTAAAGGGAAGGTTGAGTTACATAACCAGCTTCCCTGACAGACTCAAATGACATGTTCATTTTCAGATGAAGGTGTTACAGTGAGCTGTCTGACAATTAAAAAGAAAAAAAAAAGATATTCAATTATAAAGGATATTTTGTAGGGTTTTTCTGACTCTAATTCAAACACTTACACAAGTGTAACCTACATGATGAGCTGTAAATGGCAGAAAGCAAGCAGACATGAAAGACCACACAGAGTAGAACTGAGGAAAAGATGGATGGTTTAGAGAGAGTTAATTAGATCACCCCGGAAGGAACAACTCACAAAGTTCCTAAATTAATAAAAGAACAAACAAGAGAAAACAGGAGAAAACTGTTTTCAGGAATTTTCCTGAACAGGTTGGAGAAAACAGATGATTCAGACACAAGAGAAATCCTACAGCTTCTTGCCGAAATTTAGAGACACTTCCAGCACACCTATTCATAGCTTAATCTTCAGGCTGTTCAATGCCAACAATGTGTGACAGTATCACCTTTAGCTTCACGTCACAGAGTTCTCCAGCTTCAAAGAAGTGAAGAAGAGAGCTGTGAAAATCCTTCCAAGCCTCATTTGCTTCAAATACAAAGCTGTCATCTTCACCATCATTGGTGGAAGACTTAGTCGGCTGCTGTTGCTGTCTCCTTTTTCCCTTTCCCAGATGTTGTTTTGCCCGCTCTGGCACCACAGGTTCTGAAGCCATTAGCTGTTTCTTCTTTCACTGCATGAATCTTCAACAAGTCCAGCCCATCAGGAGTCAAGCCCTTAAATGCAGTGAAGTTCTGTTCATCTTCCTGTTTAAAAACAAAGCAAATGGCAGATGAGACATCAGGTTTTGCTAGCACCTAACTCTTGATTTACATGTTATAAATACCAACTATAACCCTACATGGGGAAGGTGTGAGGACAAGGGGAGGGGGAATAGAAAAGACCCAGAGTCCAGAATTTTATGCAGTACCTTTAGGAAAAGCCATTGCTCACAAACTCATTGCCCCTACTTCCTGAAAAAGACATAAGAAAAGATGAGGAGTCTCTCCAGCATTCTTGACTCCACTCACTGCTGGGGATGGCACAGGAACAGAGAGCCATGCCCTTGGACACCTGTGCTTCTCGGATCTCTAAAGTTCTTCTCTCACCACTGCTGCCACAGACCATGATCTGACCCCAGCAACTATTTTGTACAGTTATTACTCAGCTTTCCATCATCTCTTCAAAAGCTAAAGCAATCTTTGAGTGTTTTGAGCTTTTATGCAAATGTAAACAGTTTCTAGTCCTGTTTCTGCAGGACTAGAGAACAGGAAAGTACCCTAACAGAAAGATCTTGACATGAGAATCATTCACCTTTTTTTACCTAGCAACCATACCAATCCAAGACACTGATCTTTAAAACACCTCTGTGAGTGTTAGGCAATAGCTTCCTCCAGCTTAGCTGAAGGTATTTAAAGTGTCTAAAATGTCTACAGTGCAGACCACAAGGATCTTAGCTGTACTGACATCTCTGCTTTCCCAGAGCTGAAAGACAAATCCATGATGCCACAACGGGAAGAAGGCTTTTTCTGCTTCTGTCCCTCAATTATTTTACTCTTCCTGCTACTGTGAGCTTCAGGTCTAGCTGTTCTCTTGTGTTGTACTTGAATATTTGAAGAGGACAGTTGGCAGGGCTAAGGAAGAGACAGAAGAAGGGAAGTGGGAAAGGCAGGAGGCAGCCGCAATGCCAACTACAGCCAAACAGTAGCCCTGGTTGCTCAATACTGCATAATCAAAACAACCAAACAACCTAATATGCCACTGTGTACTTTTGCTCCAGAATAAGTCCCAGAACACAGGAGGCCTTTGCTTTGCAAATGAAGTGTACTTATGATTTATTTATGTAAAGCAACCTCGGGAACATTCAGAAAGTAGAATCATAGAATCATCAGGGATTGGAAGGGACCTCGAAAGATCATCTAGTCCAATCCCCCTGCCAGAGCAGGATCACCGCACTGGAGAAGCCATGGAACCAGAATCACTCAGGGTTGGAAGGAACCATCATCCAGTTCCAACTCCCCCAGCACAGGCAGGGACACCCCACCCTAGACCAGGCTGGCCAGAGCCCCATCAGGCCTGGCCTTAAACATCTCCAGGGATGGGGCCCCAACCACCTCCCTGGGCAACCCATTCCAGGCTCCCACTGTGAAGAACTTCCTCCTCACATCCACTCTAAATCTACCCATCTCCAGATTTGCTCCATTCCCCCTAGTCCTGTCACTACCCGCCACCCTAAATAGTCCCTCCCCAGCCTTTTTGTAGGCCCCCTTCAGATACTAGAAGGCCACAATAAGGTCACCTGGGAGCCTCCTCTTCTCCAGACTGAACAGCCCAAAATCCCTCAGTCTATCCTCACAGGAGAGCTGCTCCAGCCCTCTGATCATCCTCATGGCCCTCCTCTGCACTCACTCCAGCATCTCCACATCCTTCTTGTAATAAGGGCTCCAGAACTCGATGCAGTGCTCCAGGTGGGGTCTCACCAGAGTGGAGTAGAGGGGGAGAATCACCTCCCTCGACCTGCTGGCCACACTTCTCCTGATGCAGCCCAGGATCCAGTTTGCCTTCTGGGCCGCAGGTGCACACTGCTGGCTCATGTTGAGCCTCTCGTCCACAAGCACCCCCAAGTCCTTTTCCCCAGGGCTACTCTGCAGCCAGTCACTGCACAGCCTGTATTTGTGCTTAGGATTGCCTCGACCCTGATGCAGAACCGTACACTTGGTCTTGTTGACCATCATGAGTTTGGCCTGTGCCCACCTTCCCAGCCTGTCCAGGTCCCTGTGGATGGCATCCCTGCCCTCCAGCAAGTCTGCTGCACCACACAGCTTGGTGTCGTCAGCAAACTTGCTGAGGGTGGCACTCAATGCCCTTGTCCATGTCACCGACAAAAATGTTGAACAAGACTGGTCCCAGGACCGATCCCTGAGGGACACTACTTGTCAGTGACCTCCACTCAGACATGGACCCATCAACAACCACTCTCTGGGTGCAGCCATCAAGCCAGTTCTTTACCCATCTAGTGGTCCACCCATCAAAGCCATCTTCCACCAGCTTGGAGACCAGCAAGACAGTGTCAAATGCTTTGCTCAGGTCCAGGTAAATTACATCACTTGCTCGCCCCTCATCCATTAATGTTGTGACCTGTTCATAGAAGGCCACCAGGTT
>VXBP01007874.1:23233-142758 GCA_013400115.1 Rhinopomastus cyanomelas
GGAGGTGATCCTTGAATACTAACCAGCTGTTCTGGGCCCCTTTTCCCTCAAGGGCTTCATCCCATGATACTTTGGCCAGCAGATCCCTGAAGCCATCAAAGTCTGCGTGCCCAAAGTCCAGGGACGTAAGCTTAGAACACTTTCTCCTGGTTGCCCTGAGGATCTGAAATTCAATGGCTTCATGGTCACTGCAGCCAAGGCTGTCCCTGAGCCTCACATTGGTCACCAGCCCTTCCCTGTTGGTGAGAACAAGGTCCAGCATAGCACCTTTTCTTGTTGGTTCCTTCACCGTTTGAAGGAGGAAGTTGTCATCAATGCAATCCAAAAACAAGCTGGATTGCTGGTGCCTTGCTGTGTTGTCCCTCCAGCAGATGTCAGGGTGGTTGAAATCCCCCATGAGGACCAGGGCCTGTGACCTGGAAGCCACTACTATCTGCCTATGAAGGACCTCATCAGCTTGTTTCTGCTGGTCAGGTGGCCTGTAGCAGACCCCTACAGTAACATCACCGTCCCTCCTCTCCTTCCCTGCCTATCCTATCCTCTTTAGAGCTTGTACCCATCTATCCCTACATTCCAGTCATGGGAATCATCCCACCAGGTTTCAGTAACAGCCACAATGTCATGGCTTCCCAGCAGCACAGTGGCCCTTAATTCATCCTGTTTGTTGCCCAAGCTCTGTGCATTTTAATAGAAGGCACTTCAGCTGGGCTGGCCCTGTCCTCTACTTGTGCCAGTTGCTCTTGATTTCCTCTGACTGCCCTGGTGCAAAAACTAAAGAAAGGAAAAGAAAAAAACCCTACAAATCAGTGCAATTCATAGGAGCACAATGATGTGGTTGACATTTAATTAAGATGCTACCTAGTACCTTACATTCCTAAGAATACAAAACAGGCCTTTATCAAGAAGAGGCATTACTGTCTTCTCTGATGAACCTGATTAAAAATAGAATCATAGAATCATTTGGGATATGAAATAACAATAGTTGCACTGTTTAGTCGATCCCTTTGTGGGTAATGTTAATTGAAAGCAAAATAATTTCTAAGTAATTTTCCAGCTGCCCTTTAACCTAGAAAAAATCAAGGCATGGTATCCACCAGAGAATTCCAGAGCTGAAGCCAAACATTGTTTCCTATATACCCACCAGCAACCCCATCCTCTCAGGGTCTCTGCCATAGCTGCCAACCATTCTCATATTCTATAACCTAGAACCAAGGTTCACTGTGGCTACAGCCTCACATCACACTCACAAATCAACAGCTCACACCATAAAGAAATATTATCTTTCTATGTCCCACAGCTGTAAGGTTCCTTCAAAACCTGTTTGAAATCAGCAGAGGACAGAGGTAATCTGAGACAAAAGGCTTTGCAACCCAAGAAGCTACACCTGCTGATACAGAAAATTATTGCAAATTCTCTTAGATGAAGCCTGCTCAGAAAGATGCTAACACAGTATTATGTCTTCTTGCACCAAATTGCAGGCAGTAATCACACAGTGATAGTGTTCTAACTGCACCAATTAAACGTGATATTACACGTAAATGACCAACTTGAATATTGGATGCCACACTACTTATATCTCACTGACTTATAAAGAAAACCAGGTGAAAAGTACACTGCTAACCCTGTGCTGCACAGAATCTACCCGTACAATCTTGGTGACATTCTTCATATACAGAAGTTCACACAGATATTACGGGAAAATCAGCCCAAACTGACTTGAAAACTTCAGACCAGATTGCTTAAAGAAGGTGGCTGAACCTTTTGGAGCCTACTTTCCCCTAAGAGGAATCAAAGTCATGTTATGACACAACACACACGTCACGACTTTAGCTTGTTACCATTTGATATTTTATGTGCTGTAGCACTGTTCTGTAGTCATACTTGTTGCTTCTTGATCATACTTCCAGAAGCCTTTGCAACAGCACAAAATCAATTATCTCTGAGTTTTCTAACTTCTACTACAGAACACATAGAAACGTCTAGGCAAAGGAGGGAACACATATCTCTAAACTAAGAGGTTGGATTTCATTAGTTAATTACTTCCAAATCCCTTATGGATAGGAACTTGATTGATACATCACAGCAACGAGTAAGCAATTAGCCCGAGAGGACATGGGAAGGTGGAGCCTATCAGAGCTGGAAGGAAACTCAAGCAGGCAATATAATCTGAAATTACCATTTCTTTCAGGGGAGCTTTGTTACTCCTGAGGCTCCCCCCAGTATTAACAGGTAAGTTTTTGCTTTTTTTCAACATAAGACATATTTGGTTTGGGGTAACCATAGTGACTCCACTTGCTATCTATTCTATGAAGTCAATAATAGGCTAACCAGGGCACTCATTTCTTGGGCTGTGGCCTCCACAGCAGTGAATGGCATGCAGCATCTTGCAATGCTGGAGCTCCTAGGCCAGATTACCTGCGTGGTCCTGTCTTTGCTGGAATCGCAGAGAAGCCGGAGCTCGCTGAGCGCAGGAACTCCCGGCTGCCGTCCGAGAATTCTCCTCGTGGAGCTGGACAGAGACCACCCTGGGAACACACCACCCGCTGTGAGGAGCCAGACCCCGCCCTGGCCGAACTACTCTCGCGCGGGGTTAGCTCACGGCAACGCCACACGCAGGTTGGGTTTTGGAGGCCGGTCGCGGCGCCTCCCGCTTGCGGTGACAGAGAGCCGGGTCCGTTAACCCTCACCGCAGGGGGCCTGCCCGTCCCCCTCGGCGTGTGGGGCCGAGAGGGGCGTTTCGGGGGCGAGTACGGCCTCGACAGTCCGCGGGGAGACGGTGGCCGACTCCCACCACACCTGGGAGCTATGGAGACACGGGGACGTGACGGACAGTTACATAAAGGCAGGGGCGACCCACCAAGGCGGCCCCTCACGGCCAGGGGCGGCCTCCGAGGAAGAGCCGCTGGCTGGGGCTAGGTGTCGGGGCCCTCACCGAACTGCGACGACACAGCCGCTGCCCCCGAACCCACCCGCCGCCGCCGGTGCTGCTGCTCACCTGTGCCGCCGCACAGCTTCTAGGGTCCTACCGGTCGCGAGGAGGGGCCGCACGCGTCCAGCCCAGGCGCCTGCGCGGGGCCGGGGCGCGCGCCTCACGTGGGTGGGGGTGGAGTTAGTGGTTCGACGTGAGGGGTGGGGCTCGGGAGTCGCT
Organism: Rhinopomastus cyanomelas; assembly: GCA_013400115.1. Lineage (NCBI taxonomy): Eukaryota > Metazoa > Chordata > Aves > Bucerotiformes > Rhinopomastidae > Rhinopomastus > Rhinopomastus cyanomelas. The sequence continues at coordinate 26,382 of VXBP01007874.1, forward strand.
CGGTGGGGAAGCGGCGACTCGAGTGTAGGTGTGAGCTGAATCTGAGTCGTTCTCAGCCCCTCCTTCTGACGCAGAGCCCTGCACCTAGGCAGTGCAGCCAGGGCTGTCAACACAGACTAGGGGTGCCGGAGAGCAGCTCTGTGGGAAAAGACGTGGGGGTACTAGTGGATGAAAAGCTGTGCATAAGCCACCAGTGTGCAGTTGCATGCAGCTGTAGGCCAGAAGGCCAGCTGCATCCTGGGCTGCATCAAAAGCAGTGTGGCCAGCAGACAGAGAGACAAGGTTCTGCCCCGTTACCCTAGTGAGATGTCACCTGGAGTCCTGCATTGAGTTCCGGAGCCTCTAGTATAAGAAAGATGTTGAAGTGGGTCCAGAGGAGGCTGCAAAAAAGATCAGAGGGCTGGAGCACCTCCCTTATGAAGACAGGTTGAGAGAGTTGGGGTTGTTCAACCTGAAGAGAAGCCTCTGAGGGGGACCCTACAGTGAACTTCCAGTCCCTGAAAGGGGCCTATTAGAAGGCAGGGGAAGAGCTGTTCACAAGGACAGGGAATGGGGGAGTAATGGAGTCAAGCTAGGAAAGCACAGATTAATGTTAGACATCAGGAAAAAGCTCTATGATATGAGGGTGGTGGATCCATGGAACAGGTTATTGTCCTTTACAACTACCTGAAAGGAGGTTGTAGAGAGGTGGAGATGGGTCTCTTCTCCCAAGTCAGTAGCTGGAGGAGGTTTACACAGTATCACAGTATCACAGTATTATCAAGGTTGGAAGAGACCTCATAGATCATCAAGTCCAACCTGTCACCACACAGCTCAAGGCTAGACCATGGCACCAAGTGCCACGTCCAATCCTGCCTTGAACAGCTCCAGAGTTGGCGACTCCACCACCTCCCTGGGCAGGCCATTCCAGTGGCCAGTTACACTGGACATTAGGAAAATTTCATCACTGAAAGAGGTATCGGAACAGACTGCCCAAGGAGGTGGTGGCGTTTGCTGTCTATGAAGATGTTGAAAAAATATGTAGATATGGCACTTGGAAAAATGGTTAAGTGGGCATTGTGGCACTGGCTTGACGGTTGGACTTGATCTTGGAGGTCTCTTTCATCCTTAATCTGAGATTCTCTGATCCTATGTATTTGCCGTTCTGATCAGAAAAGGATGCTAGGAGGTATTCCCACCAAACTAGCATACTGACCATTGAAACAGTCATTCATTTATGCAATGTAAATTAATATAATTAATATATTCTTTGTAATATTTCTACTGGTGACTACAATCCTTATCCTGAAACTGATTGGTACTTAATTTCATTGTCTCCATTTAAAGGTGCAGAAGTTTTTAATTTCACTGCACATGTTCAGCAGGTGAGGGTCTTCAAGCAGAGGAAGGTATCCTAACTTCTGGAGATTTGGTTTCCACGTTATAATGTATTATAATCAGCTTAGCATAACTAGATTGTGGAACCCAGGTGTAAACTCTATCACTACGTCTTTGATTAATTTTACATCTGATAGAGCTTCTGCCCAGACCTTCTAAAACATTGATCCTAAAGCTACAATGGTTAACTAAAGATTAAATATTCAGGTCTTGGGGACCTTCCACTCTGGTTGTGATGGTCACTGTGCAGGTTATTCATATTTCACATACACACAGAACAGTAGGGATTGGAAGGGACCTTGAAAGATCATCTAGTCCATTCCCCTCTCCAGGATCAGCTAGATCAAGTTGCACAGGAACTTATCCAGGCAGGTTTTAAACATCTCTGGAGAAAGAGACTCCGCAACCCTCCTGGGGGAGGTTTGAGTGCACCATCACCCTCACTGTGAAGAAGTTCCTTCTCATATTTCTGTGGAACCTCCTATGTTCACCTAACTTTGTGATTCTGTTCTCACCTAGTTTTGGCCAGCTATTAACATCTTGACTTTATGGAGAACTTTAATCCATTCTATCAGAAATTTGATTTGTAATCAAGATGAGCTGAAGCTGCTTAGAGACTCCTGAAAATTTTACCTATCATGATGAGTACAGTAACTATGAATGTTAAATTTCGTTGTTAAACATTCTTTCCCCTAATAATGGGCCTCTCAGTTTTCAGATCAGCCAGGTGCGTATACAGTGGACACAGGGAAAGTATCTTTAGCTGCTCCTTTGTTTTATTCAGTGTTGGTTTGGATAGTGTCCTAGGAAGGCTTGTGCGTCCATAATCTTCCAGTCCTCTTGCAAAGCAGATGGTCTCACCCACACTACCTGTCCTGTAGTTCTCAACCCAGTAGCACTGCTCACAGACTATGCGAAAGCATGTGCTGCCAGACATGGTTATGAGCCAAAACTATGCTAGGAAGCATGCTAACACTTGAGCAGTATGGATGGCTGCAAACCCACGCATGAGTTTTGTGATGGGCCATGTAGGTTACAAACACAGCTGTAGGGTTTCTGATTCCAGTAATTCTCTTCCACAGCACTGGGAAGAGCAGAGCAGGGCAGACACAGCAGCTGCATCTGCATGCTGAGTGCAGCAGTTTGGGGAAATACATAGAGCACCCGGTACATAAAATCCCTGTGGGGTGCTCAAACTTGTGCTTTGTGAAAATAGAATAGCTTGAAGAGCTGGGGAAGGCACTCCACAGCCCTCTAGCCAATGTCCTGCTGCTTTAGCTGCACTGTTACTCGTCTAGTCTGTGGGAGACTGGGTCAGCTCCAGCAGAGAGATTCAGAGCTAGGCAGTTCCTACTTTTGTCTTGAAACTTCATTCTGTTCTTAATGAACACATCAGCATCTGGGCCAGATCCTAATTGCATGGCCCAGTGGTGCTGTCATTTTCCTGGCATGGGAATCCAGCCAGTGCTGTGGCCAAGACAGTGGAGACGGGGAAGAAAGCACTGACTCCAAGAGGCACCTCGGACGGAGGCAGAGGCACAAGGTCAGGCTCACTAACCTGTGTTGTAATGTGTGAGGTGCCAGTCTTCAAGTCTGTGAAGTGCTCTTGCTAGGCGCTCAGACTGACCGCACTGTGGGAAAAACGTCAGTTGTCTGTTGTGACCAGAAAGAAAACTGAGGAGCCCGGGAGGGTTGATGATTCTGTTCTGTCACTGGTGTGGAGGACATGGTTTAAATCCTTCCTTTACTTTCCTTTCTTTATGCCAAGTAGAAAACAAACAGTCTTGAAGCAACCTAGAGGAAAGCAAGTGGCTTTCAGTTGTTAGAGGCCTGTCCTTTTCATGAGAGGCAATTTATGTAGCTGAAATATAAGCAGCAGCAGTATAAAACAACTTCTTTCAGAGCCAACTTGGTTTGGGGGATGCCCGTGAGGCAGTTATGCTTTAAACACTGAGTAGAATCTAAGTTTGTGTTTTCTGCAGAAAAGTTTGTGCTTGAAAAGCTTTTGAAGAAAGTTTATGGTGGGAGGATTTTCATGGTCTACAAATTTATCATTGTTTGCTCAGAGAGACTATCAAGAGTTCTGAACTTTAGAGATTTATGAGGATGGAGACGTTCTGTTAAAATATTTGTGGAAGCCAAGATTTTGGGAGTCAAATGACCACTGTGATCTAAGTATGAAGCAGGAGTTGTCTACAATGGATGTTCTGCAGGGGGATTGGACTAGATGGTCCCTTCCAATCCCTAATGATTCTGGACACTCTATTGGCACATTTCCAGCTGTGCTGAAGGTGGCAGCATGTCCAGGCCTCCCTCATGGGGTGTCAAGCCTGGTGCAGTCAGGAGTTGTGCAAGGAGCTGGAATGCCAGTCTGTGCTCTGCAGAGGTTTTTGACCTGTGTTTCATCAAGTGCTGTTCTCTTGTATCACAGGCCAAAGACCTTTGGGGGTTTAACCTCCAAGCCAAGGGGCATATCACTGGCTTGTGATGAGGAGCTGCAAGAAGGCTCATCTGGAGCCTTCCATTGTGCACGCATGGCATGGCACCTGCATTTATTCCCTGGCCTTGGCCCCCAGCCTTGTGTGAGCTGCACTTTTAGCATGCCATGTCCGGCCCTATACATTACCGACCCTGATGGGGCTTCCCTGTACAAACAGGAAGCCTGGGCTGCTGATTGCAGATTGTGACTGACCCTTTTGTTATTGCAGTACTTGCTGCACAGTCCTTGCTTGGGAGCAGTGCCCCATCTGTGTTGTACCTGCCTTGCCCCTACTTGTGGCTCCTGCTTGCCTTGTCCTGAACATATTCATCTGTCAGTTAGAACCCCCAGGTCACTCTCTGCCAGATGGCTCTCCAGCCACCCCTCCCCAGGCATGTAGTGTCGCAGGGGTTTATTGTAGTGTTCATACTCTGCTGTGGGACAAGGCTGAACAAGGTTGGGAAGGAAAAGCCCAGGATGGCAGAGATGTTTTTGTTGCAGCATCTTCTGGCTGTGGAGAAATCTGTCAGGTGAGTGGAACGCATAAACCTTCCATCCACTGCTCATGTGTTTGAGGAGACGGAAGTAAGAGGCATGTAGAGTCATGTCTCTGTGTGTACCTTTGTGCTGTGATTAATGTGTTAACTAGTCAAAATTAAGACATTCAGAGGTTTCCAGGAATTTAGTCTTCTCTTGTATTGTATGCAGGTGAAGACCCTATGGACTTAAAACTCACCCGAATGCAAGTCAGTGAAGCCTTTCCTGTCTCAGCACAGCCTCACTCTTTTTAAGTCTTCAAATGTCAGTCTGACTTACGAATACTGAATCAGATACCGGAAGTTTTAACTTGGTTGGATTATTTGCCTTGTCATGCAAGGAAATAAATAATCTAGCCTGGTCTGCATTCTTCTATAATTGTATTTTCTAGCATGCAGAAATTTGTAGAGAAACACAGTACTGCTTTGGGAGGAAAATGTTTTAGAAGTGTCTGAGACTTGCAGAGAAGCAGTGTAAGAAGTGATAAAGGAAACAAATGTATTACTTGATACCATTTCTTAAATGTCCTGAGCACCTGGCTAAGACTTTTATTCCTGAGAAACACCTTTGTATTAAAGAACTGTATTTATTTATACTAAGGCACGTTGGTCATGCTAAGGCATTACTGGTAACTGATGATTTGGGTATCTCACTACATATAAGCCTGTGGTATTTCACGCACTCACTACCAAAGCACATGGGATTCACTGTGCATTAGAGCACACTATTTCAAATTTAAAAAGTTACACTGAGGGGAAATGAGCCACCCACCTCCTCCACAAATTGCTTCATGCAAGACACTTTTGCTGAGGGATGTGTCCAGATGGGAATCCTTTTGCACTCAAACAGGTAGCTTTGCTCTGCCCATCGGGAATCCCTGTCTCCCTCAGCACCAGGAGACAGAGCTGATGCAATGTACAGCCACAGCAGCACTTTAGGCATCTGGACCTGCAGCTCTGCTTTGTAAACCCTCCACATCTTGCAGGTATATCCCTGCTGCAGGTGTGGGACAAAGCCTTAGGTGTGCTTGGCAGTGGTGGCCTGAAGCATCAGTCTTGGTTCTGCTCTGAATCAAAGGTCCAGCAGGTTTTGTTTTCACTTATGCCACTGGGAGATGAGAATGACTTTTATTTTCACTGAGTGCTTCTCTGCCCAATGATTGCATCAAACTTGACTTCGGTCATCTTTTTCAGAACATTCAGAGCACGTTCTGGAAACAACCTGAAAGAGATAATAACCTGACATTAAATGTGGGATAGAAAACTTCAACAAAAACTTGGAAGTTGCCCTGCAGGTGCTGATCCTGGGGAGAGGTGTACAGACACACACCATAACTCCAATTTTACCCTTCTCCTTTCATTACAAGTCCAGGACAGGTATGTATGGGACAGTGACTTAGGTTACAATACTGCTGCAGAATGCAGGAAGTGTTAAGATTGAATACAGTTGCATGCAGTTGCTTTCCCTTTGCATTTAACACCTGAAGTGGTTAGTTTGGGAACGCTTGGGGGAAGGGTAAAACCCCAAACACCTTGCAAAAGGATTTTGTGGGGTTAGACCCAAGTTAGCTGGCATTTGCAAACAAGAAATTACCAAGTGTTTCATGAGATGCTGTACAAGTGAAATGAAAGCTTAATTTAGTAATTTGCATGTCAACTTTGGGTTTGGAACTTGAGCTTTGATTAAAATACCTCCTCAGCAGCCACACTGGCTATTAAAGATGTGTGAGAGAACAAGTCTTGCTTTACATGTCAGAGAAAGCAGTGGAGCCCTTTAGAAGCAACTTTCCCAGTTTGTGACCTCACGCTTTGGTGTTGGCATGAAGAAACATACTAATAAGCAGGTCCTCAGCTCTGGCTGGAATTACACTAAAGCTGCTGGTTCCAAGCCTTTTAGAAAGAAAGGGCCTAGAAACAGTTTTCTGAAAAAACTCAAGTGGAAGAAGGACACAAATCCGTGGTCCCAGATGGGATGCACCTGCATGTACTAAGGGAGACAGCAGAAGTCATTGCTAGGCCACTCTCCATCATCTTTTGCTAGGTCCTGGGGAACAGGAGAGGTGCCTAGGGACTGGAGGATAGCAAATGTTACCCCAATCTTTAAAAAGAGAAAGGAGGACCCAGGTAACTATAGGCCAGTCAGCCTCACCTCCATCACAGGAAAGGTGATGGAACAATTTGTACTAGAGGCTGTCCCCAGGCACATCAAGGACAGGAGGGTCATTAGGGACAGTCAGCACGGCTTCACGAAGGGAAAGTCATGCTTGACCAACCTGATAGCCTTTTATGAGGGCATAACCAGGTGGATGGATGATGGCAGAGCAGTGGATGTCATCTATCTTGACTTAAGAAAGGCATTTGACACGGTCTCTCACACCATCCTCACAGACAAACTGAGGCAGTGGGTCTAGATTGTCAGGTAGTGAGGTGGATTGTAAACTGGCTACAGGGTAGAAGTCAGAGAGTAGTGGTCAATGGGACAGAGTCTGGTTGGAGGCCTGTATCTAGTGGAGTGCCCCAGGGGTCGGTGCTGGGACCAGACCTGTTCAATCTATTCATTGATGACTTGGATGAGGGATTGGCATGCACTGTCAGCAAGTTTGCTGATGACACAAAGCTGGGTGGTGTCGCCGACACCCCAGCAGACTGTGCTGCCATTCAGCAAGATCTGGACAGGGAGAGCTGGGCAGAGAGAAATTTAATGAGGTATAACAAGGGTAAGTGTAGAGTCTTGCATCTGGGCAAGAACAACCCCAGGTACCAGTATAGACTGGGGACTGACCTTTTGGAGAGTAGTTTAGGAGAAAGGGAGCTGGGGGTCCTGGTGGACAACAAGATGACTATGAGCCAGTAATGTGCTCTTGTGGCCAAGAGGGCCAAGAGCATCCTGGGGTGGATCAGAAGGCGGGTGGTTAGCAGATCAAGAGAGGTTCTTCTCCCCCTCTACTCTGCCCTGGTGAGGCCACACCTGGAGTATTGTGTCCAGTTCTGGGCCCCTCAGTTTAAGAGGGATGTGGAGCTGCTGGAGAGGGTCCAGTGTAGGGCAACGAAGATGATGAAGGAGGTGGAGCACCTCCCTTACAAGGAGAGGCTGAGGGAGCTGGGTCTCTTTAGCTTGGAGGAGACTGAGGGGTGACCTCAGTAGTGATTATAAATATGTGAAGGATGGGTTTCAGGAGGATGGAACCAGGCTCTTCTCAGTGTCATCTAGTGATAGGATGAGGGGCAATGGTTGTAAGCTGGAACATAAAAGGTTCCACATCAACCTGAGAAGGAACTTCTTCACAGTGAGGGTGACGGAGCACTGGAACAGGCTGCCCAGGGAGGTTGTGGAGTCTCCATCAATGGAGATGTTCAAGGCCCGCCTGGATGTGTTCCTGTGTGACTTGGTCTAGGTGACCCTGCTGTGTTGGTGGGATTGGACTAGATGATCTTTTGAGGTCCCTTCCAGTCGGTAATGATTCTATGACTTTTACAGTACATGGAAGAAATGTGGGCCCATCGAGGGGAAATGTGGGATTCAGTAAGGGGAAATCCTGCTTCTCATGAAGATGTAACTTGGATATATCAGGGGAGGGCAGGACACATGTCCTGCCTTGGCTTCAGCAGGGCTTCTGACACAACCTTCCATGACATCGTCCCAGCCAGACATAAGAAGGATGGATTGGATGACTGGATAGTGTGGTGGATTTGGAACTGGTTAAAGGACAGAACTCAGAGTTGTGGTCAGTGGGGATGAGTCAAGTTACAGGCCTGTGTCTAGTGATGTTCCTCAGGGGTCAATACTGAATCCAATTCTATTCAATATAGAATTAATCAATGATCTGGATGAGGTGACAGAGTGCACCCTCTGCAAGTTTGCTGTTGACAGAAAGCTGAGAGCAGTGGCTGACATGCTGGAGGGCTTTGCTGCCACTCAGCGTGACCTGAGAGAAACTCAAGGAGGTTCAACAAGGGCAGGTGTCTTAGAGGGCTGCATCTGGGAAAGAACAACCCCATGCATCAGTACAGGCTGGGAACTGACCTGCTGGGAAACAGCTCTGGAGAAAGGTCCCTTCCAATCCCTAATGATTCTATGATTCAATTCAGTCTGCAGAACAGGAGACTGAGGGGACATCAACAGCAACAGGACAAGGGACAAAGGGTAAAATTGGAACATATGAGGTTCAGTTTGAACCTACAGAAAAGCTTTTCTAGTGTGAAGGGAACAGCACTGCAGCAGACTGCCCAAAGAAGTTGTGAAGTCTCCATATTTGGAGACATTCAAGACCTGCCTGGACATGTTCCTGTGTGATCTACTCTAGGTTATTCTGCTCTGGCAGAAGAGTTGGACTAAATGATATCCAGAGGTCCCTTCCAACCCTTACCATTCTATGATACGATTCTACGACAGCCCAAGATAAACAGTGATCTATGAAGAAGTGTTCTCTTGTTCTCCTTCTCCTTCCCTGTTAGCCTGTAGAGCAGTTCAGTTCTCCAGAGAAAACAGTCAGCTGCAGAAAGTGGATCACAAGGACCTTATGAAAGGACTCAATATCATCTCTATCCGGATGATGTCAGTTGTTGCTAGAAAGAACTACCGCACTATTTGCTTCTCTTGTGATGTGTTCTAAAATGATCAGATGTTACAAGTTTGAAGGTTGGCTAGTGAAAAGTTATCTTTGATACACAGGGGTGGTTTTGATTTTGTTTTTTCTACTTACCTTTCAAAAAGCAAAGCAAGGCGTTGATTTGATGGAACAAAAACCATTTTCTGGTTGGTCACTATCCCTTCCATCAGGGCCTTTACAACTTCTTCGATCTCCAGAATCTTTCCAAGCCTACACAGGAAAGCACACATGTAAGAGCCACAGTGGTAAAACAGGGATGGTCCCAGCTGGCGTAGGGTGCTTCACGTGGGCACATCACCAGGAATTCAAGTGAAGCCACTAGGTGAGGTAACTGGCACCTCAGGCGTCCGACTGTTTCTCATGCTTTTATCGAGGCAGATGCAACACAAGACCTAAAGCTGGGGTTGCCATGTAGTGCTCTGTTGGGAAGAAGGAAGGACAGGAAGGTAGAGTTTTTCCCAGTTACCTTGTACTGGGGTTTTTGACAAATCCAGTGTTAATGAAAACCGGACAAACACACGTAGTTTTTATTCCATCCTTTCCCAGGGTAGACAGCTCTTCTGTCAGAGCTTTATGAAATCCAACTGCAGCAAACTTGCTTGAACTGCAGGGGGGACAAAAAGCACACATGAGAAGGTACAAGTTGCAGCTCTTGCTTTACAAGAGAACTTCATCATTGCAGCCTACAGGAATTCCACAGAAGACAGTAAAACAAAAAAAGCCATTCATATAGTAAACAACTGAACTGGGACTCTGATGGGTAGATCACTATGATCTACAAGTTTTAGACAGGTCCCTTCTTTCACACACACCGATCTCTATGGTACACAACTCTCTGATTTCAATACTGAAATTGTTAATTTTGGGGAAACACTAATCAAATCAAGACATGTAAAAAACACTTTAAGCTTGGAACAAAATTATTGAAAGTTGGTGGCCTTGTAAGTGTTAGGTTAGTGGTTGGACTCAGTGGTCGTTGTGGTCTTTTCCAACAGAAATGACTCTCTGAATGGCCTAAAAGACAATACAAAATATTGACAAGGAGACAAAAACCAGTAACCCAGCAGGGAATTGTTGTAACTTTCACTGTGTCAGACTGCAGGGCTGGGTGAGAGGGTGCTTCCCGCCCAAGGAATTCTGGAATGCAGAGTGGGTGTCTTTCAGCAAAAGGTCCCTTAGTGGTCAATTAACAGACAAACAGGGCGAGGGAACCTGAAGCTTCTCATTGGTGGCCAGCAAAACGACAAGGGGCAATGGGCACTAGTAGGGCGTTCTACCCAAACATAAGGAAAACCTTTCTACTGTGAAACAGAGATCTGGAACAGGCTACCCAGAGAGGTTATGGAGTCTCCATCTCTGGAGACAATCAAAACCTGCCTGGATGTGTTCCTGTGTGATCTACTCTAGGTGATCCTGCTCTGGCAGGAGAGTTGGGGTAAATAATCTCCAGACGTCCTTTCCAAATCCTACCATCCCGTGATTCCATGAACATCAGGAATTCTTAGCAAATGAGAGCTAATCTGTATCAGTGATGGACCTCCCTTTAAGTCTCATGTGAGATTCTTAAAAGGAATACACCTGAACCTAAACAGTAATATGTGAATAGTAAATAAAGGTGAACAAAATGAAGAGAGGTGATTTTAAAATCACTTACCAATAAGCCACCATGTAAGAAGTCACAAAATGACCTGCTGCGGAAGCCACCGTGACAATGTGACCGTAGTTGTTTTTCATCATGGTTGGCAGAAAAGCTCTCGTGGTCTTGAAAGTCATTTAAACCGTGAGGCAAAAATAGGCAGAGCGGAGGGAGGAGGGAAAGAACAATGTTTTGTTAGGCATATTCAACACTGACCCTGAGCATCACAAAGTGACTAAACCCATTGCTAATGCAAAAAAGCCAGAGAGATGCCCTTTCTCCATTCAGCTGCTACAACTGGTCAACACTTTTCCAAACACAAATGGTTCGTGAAGTTGGCTGCAAGTAGGAGCTGAGTCTCTCATCCTTCCTGTGCTGTTTATTAGGCATCGGGGGCAGCAATGGTGCCAGCATTTTACTCCAAGACATAGAATAAAATGCTCATCGGTCTGTATCTTCTCTTTTCTTCCATCACAAATCAGAAGCCCTTAACAGCTGAAATTATCCCACATTGAAAGCCCTGCTGGCAGTGACTTGTCCCAGAAGAGAGGTGCCAAGGGGTGCTGAGGACCCAAGGACCAGCTCAGATATGGCCCAAGCTGTGTCACCACAACTAGGCCTGCTGGCAGAAAGACTGCAGGGAGCTGAGAGCTACCAATCACAAGGAGAGGAAGGAGCGATAGCAGATGAGCATTTCAAGGCTCCCAACAGTCAGTCTAGCTGGGTCACCTGGTTTGTGCTCTGCGCACCCAAAAGACACTTCCGCAACTCACCCGTGGCTGAAAAGGATCACTAGTCTAAACTAGTCTCCTCAAAAACACTCCCAAAACAACACAGTCATGGAGGTGGTGCTGGCTCTTACCCACATGTGAGCAAGAATGTTGACTTCAAACATTCTTTCGATTTGGTGGTCCTGAGTTGAGAGCAGGTCGGCAGCTGTAATCACACCAGCATTATTCACCAGGATGGAGACATCTCCAATTTCCTTTTGCACCTTTTGGATAGAAAAGACCCAGGAAGGTGGGTTATAAGCAGATTGCACAGGCTGCCATAAAAAAACAAGACCATGCCAAGGCCATGGAAGACAAGCTGCAAGGACTTTTACTTTTAACACTGTTTCTGGTACAGAGAGGGAGATTGTGCTGCATTTCCTGATGTGGTAGTCACTGTGCAGTTGCATCAGAACATCAGGCTTAGATGTGCTGCTTCCTCCTTAAGTACTGCCACTGGTAATGGCCTTCTGCCCCAGCCGTACAGGCTGCTTAGAGCCACACAGACTGTGTTGGACCATGTCCTTTGGTATGAAACGTTTCAGATCTTCCCCGTGGTCTCTGTGTGCTGCTCAGGAAACTACAAGGCACAAAGTTCTTCCAGAAGTCTAAAGAGCAAACCTGGTAACAAGGCTGGAGACACTGCAGCCACACGGAACAGGATGAGACCGGCTGCAGCCTCAGGAGCGCTACTGCTCTCCCCAGACAGGAAGCAGCCAGAAGCAAGGAGGTTCCAAGGGATTGTGTGCTTTGCGTACAATACCTCGTCTCTCGTTTTCCCGCCTTGTCTGAAAACCAAGCGTGTTGGGTTAGGTTTTTCGACATGTCCCTACCTTCTCCGCAGCCCTGTAGATTTCCTCCCTTTTGCTGCAGTCCACCACAAAGGCCTGAACGGTGGCTCCCAGCCTTTCGCATTCTGCTGCCGTCTCCTCAACGCCGTGCTGCGAGAGGCAGAAAAGAGACTCGCACGCACAGCTGTGCTCTGCCCGCACGCTGCTGCTCAGGCTCTGCGGCACAGCACTCACGGCCAGAGGCCTGCCAGCCCTCGAACGCTTCCCGGCTGCCCAGGGAAAGAGCTGCAGGCAGCCTCTGTGGGAGGGCCAGCAGTCCAACCTGAACCTGCAGAGCTCGTCGAGCGAGTGCCAGGAAGGGAACGAGGCAGCAGCTGCCAGCTTCCCCCGACAAAGCGCCCAGCGCAGGGCTGCCCCGCCGTTACCTTGTTGATGTCCCACAGCACCAGCCGGCTCTGGCGCCGCGCGAACTCGAGCGCCGTCCCTCTCCCCACGCCGTGGCCGGCGCCGGTGATGAGAACCAGCTCCCCGCTGACGGACTTTCTCCTGGCGGGCACGAAGAGCTTCACGAGAGCCTCCAGGTAGCCGTAGACTAGCGCGGCCAGGAACACGAGCAGGTCCCAGAACGCGTTCATGGTGCGTCCCGCCACCTCAGGAGCCAGGTTCGGCTGCGGCTCTGCTGGCTGCGCCGTGTCTCCCGGGCCAATCGGAGCTTAGCGCTGCGGAGGGGGCGTGTCCCGGGGCGCGGACAGGCCCGCTGCTTCTTGGAGGCGCTGCTGACCATTGAGAGGCGGCTGATGCTCTCCAGTGTAGCAGGGGCTCGGCAGGCGATGGTACCCCGGGGTGGGCGTCTGGTCCCGAAGCTCAGCTTCTGCTGAACTTGCGCAGTACAGAACCGCGAATGGTTGGGGTTGAAAGCGCCTTAAAGATCTTGTTGCAGCCCCTGCCATGGGCAGCGCCACCTACTCCCAGAGCAATTTCTTACAGCCTGGGCCTGAACGCTTCCAGGATGGGGCATCCACAACCTCTCTGTACAGTGAAGAGCTATTGGCTGTTTAACTGAAATCAAAACGTTTTAAACAGAATGAACCACTTAAGCGAGTTCTAATGTTTTGTGATTTCATGTGTTATTTGGTCAGCTTTACCCACTTGGCATGAAGAGATCCATGTCCCAGAGCCTTTGACCTCAAGCTGCAGAGCTCATGCAGGGTTCCCTGAGTCTGTGCTGCACTTGTGGCTGTGCAAGCAAGACAAGGCCTCCAGACCCAGCACAAGCCACAAGGTAAGGAAGGTACAATGGTCTCAATGGCGGAGGCAACTAGTCAAGATGACATTGTGCTGCCTGCAGCCAGTGAAGGAATCCAATAATTATTCAGAATGAGTAGGAGGACCTCAGTCCAGAATAACCATTGGACTGAAGGATGCTTGGAAGGCATCCGAAGATCACATAGTGCATAGCTTGTAAAGGTATAACTGCAGAGGGGTTTCTCTGGTCAGTGTTCCTCTCTGGAGGCACTTGTGTTCAGCTGACCATGCTGCTGCACTGTCTGTCTATCTATGAAATCAATGCATGAGTCTGTTTTGGGAAAGCTCAGGTATGGACTGCACATCTTTATCTTGGGCAACCTGTTTCAGTGTCTCAACCTCACAGTAATTTCTGCCATAATTCTGATCTACCTTCTTTCTGTTTAAAAACCATTATCCTTCATCATATCACTACATTGCTTGTAGTAGAGTGAATCCCCATCTTTCCTCTGTGCACTCCTTTAAATACCGGAAGGCAGCTATAAGCTGTCTTCAGAGCCTTCTCCAAGCTAAAAAAACCCCAGCTCCCTCAGCCTGTCCTTACATGAGAGCTGCTTGAGCCCTCTGCTCATCCTCCTGGCCCTCTTCCTCTGGATCTACCTTTCTCACTCTGGGAGCCTCAATGCTGAAAGCAGTACTCCAGGTGGCATCTCACTAGAACAGACCTAGTATGTAACTTTCCTTGTCCTGATGGCCATGCCTCTTTTGATGTAGCCCAAGCTGCAATTTGCTTTCTGCTCTGTGAGCACACATGGCTGGCTCATACTTACTTTCTCATCCACCAACACCCTTAAGTCCTTCTCCACAGGGCTGCTCTCAATCTACTCATCATCTTTGTGCTTGGGATTGCCTTGACCCATATACAGGACCTTGCATCTGGCCTTGTTGAACCTCATATGGTTTGCACAGGTTCACATCTCAGGCTTGTCAAGGTCTTTCTGGATGGCATCTCTTGTCTCCAGCTTGTCAACCATACAGCTTCCTGTTATTGGTGAATCGTTGAGAGTGCACCCAACACCACTGTCCCCCTTGCTAATAAAGATGAAAACCAGCACCAGTCCCAATACTGAAGCCTGAATATTGCCTCTTGTCACTGATCATCTTCACTCCAACTTTTTGACTGTGACCATCCAACAAATTCCTTATGAAATTTGTGTTCCACCCATCAAATACACATTATCTGCTCTGTGAGATCCAGGAGTCGCAGGAGGTTGGCCTAGATGATCTTCAAATGTTCTTTCCAACTCCTACCACTCTACGCTTCTAAGTCTCAAAGATTCTATGACCCTATCCAATGTACAGACAAGGATGTGCTGCAGGGCACTATCAAGTCCAGGTTGCTGGCATCAGTCTTTCTTTCCTTATTTGCCAACATTGTAAGCCCACTGTAAGAGGCTATGTTCTGTTACAGGTTACATGACTGTAAATGAAAAGAGTTTGGTGTCATTTAGCAAACATTTGTGCTGCCAGCAGCACAAACTTCTACCTGATGCCACCTAAGAGCAGTTCTTCTGATAAACTTCAGTTTATAGAACAACAGGAAATGCTCAAGTGAGCAGGAAGGATCCTACTGGAAGCCACTCATTTCTAGCTGTGCTGAAGGTGGCAGCATGTCCAGGCCTCCCTCACGGGGTGTCAAGCCTGCAAATGCCTGGTGCAGTCGGGAGTTGTGCAAGGAGCTGGAATGTCAGTCTGTTCTCTGCAGAGGTCTTTGACCTGTGTTTCATCATGTGTTGTTCTCTTGCATCACAGGCCAAAGACCTTTGGGGGTTTAAACTCCAAGCCAAGGAGTACATCACTGGCTTCTGATTAGGAGCTATGAGAAGGCTCATTTGGAGCCTTCCATTGTGCAAACTCGACCTGTGGCCTGGTACCCGCATTTACGACCTGGCCTTGGCCCTGAGCCTTCTGTAAGCTGCACTCTTAGCATGGCCTTGTACCTTACCAACCCTGATGTAGCTTCCCAGTACAAACAGGAACCTGTCTAGTCCCTGCAGCCTGGGCTGCTGATTGCAGATTGTGGCTGACCCTTCTGCTATTGCAGCAGCCGCTGCACAGCCTTTTCTTGCACCTGGTTATGACTTTCATTCCTGAGAAACACTTTTAGGCAACAGAATTGTTTTTATTTGGAATAAGGAGTGTTGGTGGTGCTAAGGCATTACTGGTAACTGATGATTTGGGTATCTCACTACATATAAGCCTGTGGTATTTCACGCACTCACTACCAAAGCACATGGGATTCACTGTGCATTAAAGCACAGCACACTGTTTCAAATTTAAAAAGTTACACTGAGGGGAAATGAGCCACCCACCTCCTCCACAAACTGCTTCTTCCAAGACACTTTTGCTGAGGGATGTGTCCAGATGAGCCCATTCTCAGGCAATCCTTTTGCACTCAAGCAGGCAGCTTTGCTGTACCCATCGGGAATCCCTGTCTCCCTCAGCACCGGGAGACAGAGCTGATGCAATGTACAGCCACAGCAGCACTTTAGGCATCTGGACCTGCAGCTCTGCTTTGTAAACCCTCCACATCTTGCAGGTATATCCCTGCTGCAGGTGTGGGACAAAGCCTTAGGTGTGCTTGGCAGTGGTGGCCTGAAGCATCAGTCTTAGTTCTGCTCTGAATCAAACCAGTTGAAACAAAGGTCCAGCAGGTTTTGTTTTCACTTATGCCACTGGGAGATGAGAATGACTTTTATTTTCACTGAGTGCTTCTCTGCCCAATGATTGCATCAAACTTGACTTCGGTCATCTTTTTCAGAACATTCAGAGCACGTTCTGGAAACAACCTGAAAGAGATAATAATCTGACATTAAATGTGGGATAAAAAAGCCTTACATTTTGGGAAACTTTGCCCTGCAGGTGAGGAACGCTGAGACTGAGACCAAGGCTTAAGCCATGTTTCATTTCCAAAGAAAGCATAGCCCTAATCAATTTGCCCCCTTCAATTGCAGTCCCTCCTGTGTCACATTATGACAGTTCTAAGCCTGGGTATCTACTCAGCTGTATTTGGGCTGCAACATTCCTGCAGATCCAAGAGGTTTCAGTACGTAACAGCGATAGGAGAACATAGAGCATTTTATGCTCTGAAAAGCATTATGTGGAACGAAAGGACTAGATAATAGAATCATTAAGTTTGGAAAAGAACGTTAAGATCATGAAGTCCAACCATTAACCCAGCTGTCCCCAGCCCCCTGCTACACCTTGTTCCCAAGCTCCAAATCTACATGACTTTTAAATAAGTCTGGGGATGGTGATTTAACACCCATCCTGGGCAGCCTGTTCCAATATTTAATGACCCTTTCCATGAAGAAGTTTTTCCTAATGTGTAACCTCAAACTACCTAGTTGCAACTTGAGGCCATTTCTTCTTGTCCTATCACTTGCAGCAAGGAAGAAGAGACCAACACCCACCACTCTACAACCTTCTTTCAGGTGGTTCCAGAGATCTCCCCTCAGCCTCCTTCTGTTAAAACTAAGGTGCAGTTTCCTCTCCTAGGATTTCTACTCTTCCAAGTCATCTCTTTTTGTCCCCCTGACATAAATTAAGAGGAAAAGAAACATCATGGCTCGATATGGAATCAGGAGAAACAGGTAACAGTACAAAAGTCAAGGGCTTACTCGAGCAATAAACTCAAGTGTGAGTTTGGTATGTAAATATCACAGTGAGTTATTCATCTTTCCCCTTCAATACTGGGCGGCCCAATAGCCCCTTTATCTCTCCTGCAGGGCACCTGGCTGCACACTAGTTTCTTCCCTTGGGCAGGAACACCTGTCAGGAATACTCCTCAAGGTTGAAGAGTCCTTGCCACAACAGTTCCTTGGCAAGTGCCTAATACCATGCAAAATGTTGGAGCTTGATTTAGGTAATACTTAAGGTTAACTGTGCACTGATAGTCTTTTGAATAGGAGGTTCTCCTGCCAGCTTTGACCCTGTCCTCCATGCAGTCAACAATTGGGTGTACCTCACCATCAAATCATGTTAAAAAGTTGCAGTTACTGGTCAAATCTTGTTAAACCTGTTTTATATCAATGCACAGTAAGTTCATTGTTAATTCTCTTTTGCGTGAAGTGCAGAGTTCCATCTGCAACACAAGCCCAAAGAAAATGGTTATCTAAGAAGTGTTCTCTTGTTCTCCTCCTTCCCTGTTGGCCTGAAGAGCAGTTCAGTTCTCCAGTAAGAACAGTTATCTGCAGAAAGTGGATCTCAAGGACCTTATGAAAGGACTCAACGTCATCTCTGTGGATGATGTCTGTTGTCATTTGAAAGAACCACTGCGCTGTTTGGTTACCTTGTGATGCACTCTTCCCATACCAATATCTTTCAGATGAGTGGTTGTTTAAAATGGAATGTTCTCTTCTATAGAAGGTGAGACACTATTTGATTACTACAGGCACACTGATGTAAAATCTGGACTGCGAAATAACCGAGTATGGTTGTGTCAAACACTGAAGATAAAACAAAGTAAATGAATCTGGGCAGAATGTGAACTTCTGCTGACCAGTGTTTCTCTTTGCAGCCATGCCAAATCTTTTACTACTGTGAGTGGAAAATGCACTTCCTCTTAAAATAAAACTTAACATTGAATGAGATATTACAGTTACAAGCTGATGGCTGTATACTCAAGAGGTGTTTTTCCTTCCCTGCCTTTTTTTTTCCCCCTTTTGATACTTACATTTCAGAAACAAAAGCAAGGCTTAGGTGGGGTGGAACCAAAACCATTTTCTGGTTGGTCACTATCCCTTCCATCAGGGCCTTTACAACTTCTTCGATCTCCAGAATCTTTCCAAGCCTACACAGGAAAGCACACATGTAAGAGCCACAGTGGTAAAACAGGGATGGTCCCAGCTGGCGTAGGGTGCTTCACGTGGGCACATCACCAGGAATTCAAGTGAAGCCACTAGGTGAGGTAACTGGCACCTCAGGCGTCCGACTGTTTCTCATGCTTTTATCGAGGCAGATGCAACACAAGACCTAAAGCTGGGGTTGCTATTGAAGTGCCCTGATGTGATGAAGGAAGGACAGGAACACACGGTTACCTTGTAACTATGGGGTTTTTGACAAATCCAGTGTTAATGAAAACTGGACAAACACACGTAGTTTTTATTCCATCCTTTCCCAGGGTAG
This sequence comes from Rhinopomastus cyanomelas, assembly GCA_013400115.1. Taxonomy (NCBI): domain Eukaryota; kingdom Metazoa; phylum Chordata; class Aves; order Bucerotiformes; family Rhinopomastidae; genus Rhinopomastus; species Rhinopomastus cyanomelas. The sequence goes on from VXBP01007874.1 coordinate 45,013, forward strand.
ACAGCTCTTCTGTCAGAGCTTTATGAAATCCAACTGCAGCAAACTTGCTTGAACTGCAGGGGGGACAAAAAGCACAAATGAGAAGGTAGAGAAGTGCCGGCTCTAGGTCTCTGGCAAGGCAAAAAGACAGTAATGCAGCAGAGAGCAGGGATCAAGGAATAGTTGTAACTTCCACTGTGCCAGACTGCAGGGCTGGGTGAGGAATTCTGGAATGGAGAGTCGCTGTCTTTGAGCAAAAGGTCCCTTAGTGGTCAATTAACAGACAGAAAGGAAGGGGGAACTTGATGCTTCTCATTGGTGCCCAGCAACAAGATAAAGGGCATCAGGCACAAGTAAAGGGTTCCACCCAAACATAAGGAAATTTTTTTCTACTGTGAAAGTAGTAGAGCTCAGGAATAGGCTACCCAGAGAGGTTGTGGAGTCTCCACCCGCCTGGATGTGTTCCTATGTGATCTATTCTAGGTGATCCTGCTCTGGCAGGAGAGTTGGAGTAAATAATCCCAAGAGGTCACTTCCAACACCTACCATCCTGTGATTCCATGAACATCAGGAATTCTTAGAAAATGAAAGCTAATCTGTATCAGTGAGAGACCTCCCTTTAGTCTCATGTAGATTCTTAAATGGAACAAACCTGAATCTCTACAGCTAGGAAGGACAGGCAGGGGAGAAATGGAGAACAACTCTACTGTTTCTCATACCCCACAGGAGCATCCTGTGACATTTGCTGAGACTTTTGAAGCAGAGGAGCAAAATACTGCCACAGTGTTTGGGGCAGGCCAAGATCATAATTCTGCTCCACAGAAAGTAAAACCAGAGAAACGGTTTCTTGACTGCGGGGGAATTTTCACACTGCCAGCAGTGAGTGACACTTTCAAATGGAGGCTGCTCATGGCAAGACTGCTTTGCCCAGAGCTGCTTTAAACAGAGAGTGCTGGGTCTGACACAGAATAGCTACCTGCAATCTAACAGGTTTTCTGTTCTCACACCATGACTTCAGTGACTCTAGTAGCAAGAAAGAATGCAGTAGCCTCCCAGTTGCATCAATCCCTCACTCACACCACAGCAAGTATCAGCATGATTTTATGTTCCCAACTGTAACTTTACAGTCAAAAGCAATTTTATCTCGAGATGCCAGATGTATTTCTACACACTACCATCACTGTCTCAGGGGGCTCAAGAGCTACTCAATAGATGTTTACCTGGCAACACTGCAACTTACAGAAGTGCTGCTTTCTGAGAAGGGTAAGGCAAGAATCACAGAACATTAGGGATTGGAAGGGACCTCGAAAGATCATCTAGTCCAATCCCCTCCCAGAGCAGGATCACCTAGATCAAGTCACACAAGAACATATCCAGCTGGATTTTAAACACCTCCAGAGAAAGAGACTCCACAACCCCCTGGGTAACACTTCCAGTGCTCGGTCACCCTCACCTAGAAGAAGTCCCTTCTCATAATATGGAACCTCCTCTTTTCCAGTTTATGCTCATTGCCCCATCATTAGATCACAGAATCTAGAAGTCCAATGTGCTACCCATTGCGCCATGAAGACACCTTATGAAGTCACCCATTCTACAAGATACCTTTGTTGCCACACAACAGCCTGGATCAGTAAGGGAGAGAAAAAGGAAGACGCTGTCATTAGGTGATGAGTCACAAGACTATTCTATCATCCACACACTACTCCTGATTTAGTCAGAACTAAGGAACAAACCAAGCAGCAGGAACATCCAGGCATCCTTAAGTGCTGGCTGTTGTGCTCACAGTTACCCTGTGCTTGCTGGGACAGAAGTGGTAATTAGAAGAGAACAAAATGAACAGAGGTGACTTTAAAATCACTTACCAATAAGCCACCATGTAAGAAGTCACAAAATGACCTGCTGCGGAAGCCACCGTGACAATGTGACCGTAGTTGTTTTTCATCATGGTTGGCAGAAAAGCTCTCGTGGTCTTGAAAGTCATTTAAACCGTGAGGCAAAAATAGGCAGAGCGGAGGCAGGAGGGAAAGAACAATGTTTTGTTAGGCATATTCAACACTGACCCTGAGCATCACAAAGTGACTAAACCCATTGCTAATGCAAAAAAGCCAGAGAGATGCCCTTTCTCCATTCAGCTGCTACAACTGGTCAACACTTTTCCAAACACAAATGGTTCGTGAAGTTGGCTGCAAGTAGGAGCTGAGTCTCTCATCCTTCCTGTGCTGTTTATTAGGCATCGGGGGCAGCAATGGTGCCAGCATTTTACTCCAAGACATAGAATAAAATGCTCATCGGTCTGTATCTTCTCTTTTCTTCCATCACAAATCAGAAGCCCTTAACAGCTGAAATTATCCCACATTGAAAGCCCTGCTGGCAGTGACTTGTCCCAGAAGAGAGGTGCCAAGGGGTGCTGAGGACCCAAGGACCAGCTCAGATATGGCCCAAGCTGTGTCACCACAACTAGGCCTGCTGGCAGAAAGACTGCAGGGAGCTGAGAGCTACCAATCACAAGGAGAGGAAGGAGCGATAGCAGATGAGCATTTCAAGGCTCCCAACAGTCAGTCTAGCTGGGTCACCTGGTTTGTGCTCTGCGCACCCAAAAGACACTTCCGCAACTCACCCGTGGCTGAAAAGGATCACTAGTCTAAACTAGTCTCCTCAAAAACACTCCCAAAACAACACAGTCATGGAGGTGGTGCTGGCTCTTACCCACATGTGAGCAAGAATGTTGACTTCAAACATTCTTTCGATTTGGTGGTCCTGAGTTGAGAGCAGGTCGGCAGCTGTAATCACACCAGCATTATTCACCAGGATGGAGACATCTCCAATTTCCTTTTGCACCTTTTGGATAGAAAAGACCCAGGAAGGTGGGTTATAAGCAGATTGCACAGGCTGCCATAAAAAAACAAGACCATGCCAAGGCCATGGAAGACAAGCTGCAAGGACTTTTACTTTTAACACTGTTTCTGGTACAGAGAGGGAGATTGTGCTGCATTTCCTGATGTGGTAGTCACTGTGCAGTTGCATCAGAACATCAGGCTTAGATGTGCTGCTTCCTCCTTAAGTACTGCCACTGGTAATGGCCTTCTGCCCCAGCCGTACAGGCTGCTTAGAGCCACACAGACTGTGTTGGACCATGTCCTTTGGTATGAAACGTTTCAGATCTTCCCCGTGGTCTCTGTGTGCTGCTCAGGAAACTACAAGGCACAAAGTTCTTCCAGAAGTCTAAAGAGCAAACCTGGTAACAAGGCTGGAGACACTGCAGCCACACGGAACAGGATGAGACCGGCTGCAGCCTCAGGAGCGCTACTGCTCTCCCCAGACAGGAAGCAGCCAGAAGCAAGGAGGTTCCAAGGGATTGTGTGCTTTGCGTACAATACCTCGTCTCTCGTTTTCCCGCCTTGTCTGAAAACCAAGCGTGTTGGGTTAGGTTTTTCGACATGTCCCTACCTTCTCCGCAGCCCTGTAGATTTCCTCCCTTTTGCTGCAGTCCACCACAAAGGCCTGAACGGTGGCTCCCAGCCTTTCGCATTCTGCTGCCGTCTCCTCAACGCCGTGCTGCGAGAGGCAGAAAAGAGACTCGCACGCACAGCTGTGCTCTGCCCGCACGCTGCTGCTCAGGCTCTGCGGCACAGCACTCACGGCCAGAGGCCTGCCAGCCCTCGAACGCTTCCCGGCTGCCCAGGGAAAGAGCTGCAGGCAGCCTCTGTGGGAGGGCCAGCAGTCCAACCTGAACCTGCAGAGCTCGTCGAGCGAGTGCCAGGAAGGGAACGAGGCAGCAGCTGCCAGCTTCCCCCGACAAAGCGCCCAGCGCAGGGCTGCCCCGCCGTTACCTTGTTGATGTCCCACAGCACCAGCCGGCTCTGGCGCCGCGCGAACTCGAGCGCCGTCCCTCTCCCCACGCCGTGGCCGGCGCCGGTGATGAGAACCAGCTCCCCGCTGACGGACTTTCTCCTGGCGGGCACGAAGAGCTTCACGAGAGCCTCCAGGTAGCCGTAGACTAGCGCGGCCAGGAACACGAGCAGGTCCCAGAACGCGTTCATGGTGCGTCCCGCCACCTCAGGAGCCCGGTTCGGCTGCGGCTCTGCTGGCTGCGCCGTGTCTCCCGGGCCAATCGGAGCTTAGCGCTGCGGAGGGGGCGTGTCCCGGGGCGCGGACAGGCCCGCTGCTTATTGGAGGCGCTGCTGACCAATAAGAAGTGATGTTGTAGTGGAGGCTGCTTTACGGAAGCTGCTGCTCGGATAGTGCCGCCGGGGTTCGGTGGGCCCTCGTTCGGGTCTCTGGGTGGGAGCTGGCGGTGCCGCAGAGCTGGCAAGGGAGCTATCGAAGCGGGCACCTCCCACAGCCGGCCTCTGTATCTCCACTTGAGGCCTCTCCTGGTCTCAGTTCTGTGGAGCTTAGCGGGGTCTTACCCCGCCGAACTTGGTCCGTTGCTGCGCCGATGCCGATTCTCGTTGGACCCCTTCGCGCTCTGGCGGTGCCCGGTGTCGCCGGCCTGGTCGCCGCTTTTTCTTTCGCTGTCTCATTGCCCTCCTGGCCTGCCCGAGCTGCTCTCCAGCCCCACAGGTAGCGCGGCCTGTTCTTGTTTGGGCTAGGCACTGCCCTGGCTGGGGCTTCTTAAGTCTTGTAGTCACTGGCCCTTGCCGACTCTGCTGGCCTTTGCCTTCTCTCAAGTGGTGGCCAGCTTTTGAGTGAGTGGACACTCCTTTTTGGTCCAAGGTCTCGGTGCTGTACTGTTATCTGGGGCTTCTTAGTCTTGTAGTCACTGGCCCTTGCCGACTCAGCTGGCCTTTGCCTTCTCTCAAGTGGTGGCCAGCTTTTGAGTGAGTGGACACTCCTTTTTGGTCCAAGGTCTCAGTGCTGTACTGCTATCTTCTGCCACTCGAGAGGCAGCTGTGTATGGTGTGTGCTGTGTAGCTGAGGGTGTCCTGCTTGGGCCCGGCAGAAACAAGAGTAACGTGTTTTTAGAGAACCACAGCGCATGCAGTTGTTGAAAAATACAAAAGTGGGGTAATATTACCTGTGTGTGGTGGCTGGCACCCTAGCAGGTAGGCAGTTTTCTCATCTCTGTTAAAGATTTAATCAGTCTCAAGTGGTTTGTGAGTTTATTTGTGCTCTTGAGACCATTAACTCAGCAACATGCACATTTTATAACTCTGACCATCGCATTGTCCACAGCAGCGCAAAGCAGAATATTCTATCATATTTCTCTTTTTTCAGCAACTTGTCTGCAGCCTGTTGGTCCCGTCTTCATCCTCTTAATATGTTCAACAATTATAATGTTACGTTCTACCACAGCAAAGCTCTCACCTCCCCCTATCCAGGATCACACGTTAATCGTAGTCAAGTGCCTGAAGATAAAGTGGGCTGGCTGGTTGAGTGGAAAGATTATAATCCTGTGGAGTACACTGCAACGTCTGTTTTGGCTGGACCACGTTGGGCAGATCCCCAGATCAAGTGAGTGGAAATTGTGACGTTTTTCTCCTGTGCATGTGGAACTGAGAGACAGCAGTCAGCTTAAGTGATGTGATTCTATAGTGAACTGTAAGAAGCTTCATTTATAAATAAGGAAAATTTCAATTCCCAAAGCCCTGGAACAGGCTGCACAGAGAGGTTGTGGAGTCTTCTTCTCTGGAGATACTCAAATCCCTCTTGAATGTAGCTGTGCGCAATGTGCCTTAGGCAGTGCTGCTTTGATGAGGGAGTTGAACTTAATCTCTTGAGGTCCCTTCCAACTCTCAATGGTTGTGTGATTCTGCAAAATTCAAGATACAGTAAAATGGTGGTTAAGGTTAGCTGTGAAGGTCTTTGACACAAGAGTTTATGAGCCGGTGATTGCAACAACAGGAGTGATAGTGGAATAATGGACAGCTACTGGTGGTGTTGTAGGGCTTCCCGGTATTGGGAGCTAACTAATTGTCATTAAGAATGTGGAAGAACATTTTTGTCATATATTTTTTCATGAATTGAACACAAGATGAGAAAATAGAAGTAGAATTGAAGTTCTTGAGTGCTTGGACTCTGGAAATGTGACAGGTTTGACTTTTCTGAATGTGTGGATTTATTTTTATTGATGCTGTGATTGTATTCTCTGAAGGAGTAACGTATATACTTCCTGCCTAGAAAGGTAGTTGTGTGCATCTGGCAAATCCTGCATGTTCAGAAGATAATGGCACTTGAGGTTTCAGCATTAGTTTGTTTTCCATTGCTGCATGAATATGTGCTTTTGTTTGCTTGTAATCTAGAAAGTATTCTGCTGACTGCAAAGCACGGTACTGCTCACGCTCTGTAGAGCTGCTGGTGTTATGCCAAGGCATAGTTGGAAAGTGTCAGATAATCCTTCTGTAGTTATCAGTAATACTTGAAAAGATAGTAATTTTTAAGTGTCAGTAACATAAAAAAAATTATTTGTGTAAGTCAGCTGTTTTAAACCTGTGTTGGTTTGAGAGAAATTCCTTTTGTGAAAGAAAGGAACACTGCTGCTTCTCTAACAGTTTTCAGAGATGCACACAGGAGATTGAAGTTAAACTGTTTTTGAAAAATCATTTATCAGCATGTAACTGTGGTAAATTATATCCAATTAAAAGTTCAGCTTATTTTTTATTAGTAAAATATTGTTTAGGTTTATAAATGGATAATTTCCATCTGTGCTCTCTCACCTTAATGAGAATACCTTTGAAACACTTAGTCTAAATGAAAATCTAGAGAGATGCAATGTTAAATACTAAGGCGGTGCACTTATGTCTGCCGAACTAAATACAGGGAGACTGTCATCATTCAGGTTGAGTCTTTAGAACCCCCTGTAGAAAAGGGAGGGCCTGCAACTTGAGTTTGGATAAAAAAACCTGCTCAAATTGTGTTGCTGATCTGATAGTTTACCCTCAAGATTTTGAGGGGCAGAGATTTTGAGTGTTTTGTAACTTAGCACTATTCATAAATTCTCCTCCACACAGTGACAAAGGTTTTTCTCCCAAATTCAATGAGAGAGATGGAGAAGTGGAGAGGAAGAGTCTCAGTGGCGTGTATGTGGTCGAAAATGGGAGGCCTCGGTGAGTGTGGGTTTTGTTTGTATATTAATGTCAGTGATGCAGTTTCAGAGCGCTTACAGGTTTATCTGTCAGAACAAAATCCAGGTATTTTTTTCCATAGAAATGGGAAAAATAATACCTTGGGGCATGAGAGTTCTTTCTAGAACAGTATTGTGGCAGAGAGGCATTAAAATGTTAGCTAGAACTATCAGAAGGTTGTGGTGACACTGGAGTGGGAGGAGGTCTGACACTGGTCATAGTATGGTCTGTTGAACTTACTTCCACAGTTTGAGTAGGTGTAAATTTCTGAACCCTTTGTAACACTTGTATACTGTGGTGCATTGGAAGAGTGATTCTTTCCACTGCCGTGTCTTGGCATAGCACAGATGGTTAATGCCATCTAAAAATAAAATCTCTTCCTTCTGCCATTTATACATAACTGAGTGCTCTGTAGTCTTGGCAGCTAGATTCCACTTTCAGACAAGGTAGTGTGTGCAATCAGAGTAACTCTTGATCAGGAATATCTTGGGATGGGAGATCTGGGAATACGAAGCCATGTTGTGTATTCTCTTTCCCAGTACCATCAAACAAAACAAGGTTGTTGAAGGAGAAAAACATGCTTTCTCTCTTGCTTTCTAAAGCATGTGGTGGCACCGAATGGACGTTGCTGTTCTTTCCTTTGTTGTTATTTAAGCATCTTTAAAGCTGCTTTTTATTTTTATAATACTTGGGAATTGGAATGCAGAGAAGTAAGTCTGTTTAATGTATTCTGCCACTTTAGAAATCCAGCGGGACGGACTGGCCTCACAGGCCGAGGATTGTTGGGGCGCTGGGGACCAAACCATGCTGCTGACCCTGTTGTAACTAGGTAAGGGACAGTTGCCCTAAAGGTGCCCTGCGGTAGAGGAAGAACACCACGCATTTTGCTTTTTCTCTGCATTTCTAGACAGACTGTTTCATGAACCTTTTGTCTCTGTTCCTCTATGAGTAAGCCCACTCAGACGTGGGTAATCTAAATGGAGATGTGCACAGACGTGCAGAACATGAATTTCATAATTTGAAAATCTTTGTAGAAGAAAGTAATGCCTCACTGTGAGTTACTGGCAATCACTTCTGAAATCCTGAGGAGAGGCAGATTTTTAAAAAAACAACCAGCCAGAACCCAGGAAGTGTAATTTAACAGAAATACACTATAGAAACAATCTTCATGAACGAATGTAAAACCTGAAAGGCTGAGGGAGCTGGGTCTCTGGGGCTTGGAAAAAAGGAGACTGGGGTGACTTCATTAATGTTTATAAACACATGAAGGGTGGGTGTCAGGAGGATGGAGCCAGGCTCTGCTTAGTGTCATCTAATGATAGAACAAGGGACAATGGGTGTGAGCTGGAATATAGGAAATTCCACATAAATATGAGAAGGAACTTCTTCACTGTGAGGATGACAGAGTGCTGGAACAGGCTGCCTAGGGTGGGTTGCGGCATCTCCTTCTCTGGAGAGGTTTAAAACCCACCTGGATATGTTCCTGTGTGACTTGATCTAGGTGATCTGCTGTGGCAGGGGGGATTGGACAAGATGATGTTTCGAGGTCCCTTCCAGTTCCTAATGTTCTGTGATTCTATGAAAAGTTTGTGTGATACTTTGATGCCATATCTGTGCCAAAAAGCCTTGGATGAGGGGTGTTACATTGCAGTAGGTTTTTCTGTCATAGTGACTCAACTGAAGGAAAAAAAAGGTACTGTGCCTGATTTGGCTCTGTGAGAAGTACTAACAGAGCCCAGCATGTTAGGGTAGCTCTTCTTTATTTAGGAAGTGAGAACCATTGTGAAAATCATCATAATACATTTTACTTCTTTTCAGGAGGCTATAAACGCTACTTAGTTGTTTTCTTGAAAGTAGAAGAACTGCTGGTGATGTATTTTGTCTTTGTTTAGATAGTTATTTTGCTTTAACTATTGGTAGTTGTTCAGTCTTTACTGAAGTCAGCGGTGAGTGGCCTTGTGCTGGTGCTGTGGGGAGCAGTTGAAAGCTGTTGCAGGCCAGTGAACATGTTCTGCTCTAGCAGAATGTGTACTTTTCCTCTCATGGATAGGACAAGCACAGCTTGGTGAGCACTGCAGCTGGTAGGATGTGCTTGCTGTAGCACTCAAAGGAGCTACTATCAGCATGACTACTGCAATGTCTCTTTGGGGGCTTCTTCCCTTTTGGCTGAGGCAAATGAAGGTAGAGATATGTGAAAATATCAGTGTTTTGCCCCTTGGTTGCAGTCCTGCCAGATGGCATCAATCAGTGGTGGCTCATGACTATTCTTTCTCCAGTTTGTTTGCCCCTTCACAGGGGACAGCATAGACACCTTGCTGTTCCGGTACCAGGCCCTTGTGTCAAGAAGCAGCGACGCATACTCTTGTTTATTGTTTGCTGCAGGTGGAAGAGGGATGAACACGGCAATAAAGTGGCTCATCCAGTTACTGGCAAAAACATCTTGCAGTTCGTAGCTATCAAGAGGAGAGACTGTGGGGAGTGGGCCATTCCAGGGGTAAGAGCAAAGCTCCAGAAAGAGTAAACATTTTGCCCACTGGTAGGGCCATGAGATAATGACTGGCATGCATGTGATAAAAGCCTGCTTTTTGATGAACAGCCTCATTTTGCAGACATGAGGAGAAATGCTCCTTTACTAGCTTTGCCCAAGCATCAGCTGGTGTCCTTCCTGCTGTTTCTGCAGTCATTCATGTTCAGTTCTAACTGTGTTTTGCTTAATGCAAGCATGATTTAATCTCTTGAATTTTTTAAGGATGTGTGTGTTCATTCTTTGCAACAAAGTGAAAAGTTCCTTCTTTATCAAGACTATGATGCAGGTGGATGTCATATACTAACAGCTAGTCAAAGGGGAGTAAAAACAAGTGGAACCTGAGGGGTAGTAATCTTTATTCTTTTCCCCTTTCTAAGGGAATGGTGGACCCAGGGGAGAAGATTAATGCTACCCTGAAGCGGGAATTTGAAGAGGAGGCCTTGAATTCCTTGCAGAAATCACCTGAGGAGAAAGCTCAGTTGGAGAGGCAACTCCACAAGCTCTTCAGCCAGGAACACTTTGTGGTGACTTCTTTCTCTTGTGATAACCTTTTGTGCTATGCATAACTAGAATCTGTGTGGAGCTTGAAAACTATGGCTGAAATGAAAATAATCTGTGATACTCTGGGTTGTCATGGTCTAGGAAATGGACGGGACTACTGAAAACTCTGTGAGGGTAAATGCTTTCGAGGGAAATAAAAAATATCTTGAAGATTTCATCGTTTTTTGTCATTGACACTGAGCTTGTTCTGGTTTGTTGGGGTCTTAGGTGTACAGAGGCTATGTGGATGACCCTCGTAACACTGATAATGCCTGGATGGAGACAGAAGCTGTGAACTATCATGATGAAACAGGTGGGCATCTCCTCATGTGCTCTTAGTTGCCTTTTACTCTGTATGTTGTTTTGAAATCGGGATGTATGTTGAGCTGTGATTGGCAGTGAAATTGGGGGAATGTGCAAGTCAGCTGTAAAATACTGGACTAAAACCAATAGGTATGAGGATCTCTTGCCTCCTAAGATATTCAGCCATGGTAGCTAGTTGTTGTTTCCCTTTGCTTTCTGTCACTCTTGAAATAAGGAATGCCTGGACTTTGGCTGGAAATTGTCGATTTGTTAGCTAGTTCTAATAATGTTGACCACTGAAGTTTCACATGTCACTGGTCCTTGATTTATTAGTTTCTAAAAACAGAGAAGATGCTGGTCCTTTAGTCTTTGTTTCTATGTGTTTTGTAATACCTTTGAAAGGATTTGTTTGGTTATTGTCTCTGATGTCCTGGGGCTCTTTGTGAAAACGGAGTAAGGAACTTCAGAGAGCAATTTGGAAGCCTTTCTGCATCCCTTCTAAAGCACTATTCTTTGTTTGAAGCCTTTTATAAAGTTTTAATCTGGATTTCCATAAATGTTTGTAAGTTTCACTGTCCTGTGAAACAGTACCTAAGGAAACACTCAGATGTTAACCAAACATAGATTTGCCTACATTTGGAGTAGTGAGAACATGTTATGTTTTCTAGTACCTTGTCATGCTGCTGATGCTGTGCTAGAAGTGGTGACAAGGAGTTAATACCAGCTGTGCCGCTCAGCTCTGCCTTGTAATAGTGCAAGTAGGCAAAAGGTTTCTGGCTCAGAATCAGAGCAATTTAATGACTCCTCTCCTGGTAGTTACAAGTTGCTGCATGTGAAGGACCCGTATAGGAGGGTTGAATTCATCAGATGTGAAGAAAAAGCAAAAAAGAAGATGCAATAGCATACCCTTAACTCTTGTTTTGTGAACAGGTGAGACAATGGATAATTTGCCTCTGGAAGCAGGTGATGATGCTGGAGTAGTGAAGTGGGTTGACATCAGTGAGAAGCTCAAGCTGTACGCAAATCATAGCTACTTCATTAAGCTTGTGACTGAGAAATGGGGAGCCCACTGGAGTGCGGAACCTGGTCCTGAGTGCCATGAGTGATGAGGGAGTGATGAACGCCAAGGGTAAAATGTTTTTCAGCTTTGAAACAAATGACATTGTCATCTGCAGTGGGAATTCAATATCAATTCCATGAAATTCATCTGGCAAAAACACTTGGAAGTGATAGAGGCTTTTACCAAGACTTCAGATTGCTTTTGTTGCTCTTCTCAGCTAGTGCTTTAAATGAGATGAATGTGGAGCTGTTACCTTATTACTCTTTCTTGTCTTCATTATTTACACAACTCTTAATAATGACTGCAGATGACAATGGTGATTCTAACTGGTTCAGAGGCTGTTCACTTTTTTTTGGCACAGATTTCTTGCTGAAAGCATGAGTGCTGAAGGGGTAGGAGACTTCCAGGATGATAACCTGAATAATTGTTTAAGTCATAAATAATAAAATATATTATTTCTGAGTCATTTCACTACTGCGTCTTTATTTTGAGAGATTAGTTTTAACATTTAATTGCTTTCCGGTTTACAGTATGGGTGCACACTATTCACATCTGAATGTCTGACAGTTCTGTCTATAAAAGATAACTATCAGAGGATGCAATCTGAAGACCAAATTTCAAGGTTCCTGTCTCCTCCTGATTATGGTAGTACAAGGTGCGCAATTCTGAGCTCCCCAGTTCAAGAAGGACAAGGAACTACTGGAGATAGTACATTGCAGAGGCATGGATTTGATTGGAGGTTGATGAATCTGCCTTATGAGGAGAGGCTGGGAGAACTCTAGTGTGGAGAGGAGGAGACAGGGGACATCTGATCAATTCTTACAAATATCTAAAGGGTGAGTGTCAGACTCCTCAGTGATGCCCAGCGACAGAATGAGGGGCAGTGCGAACAAAATGGAACGTAGTGGGTTCCACCTAGACATAAGGAGACACTTTTTTACTGTGAGTGTGATGGAGCACTGGAACAGGCTGCCCAGAGAGGTTGTAGAATCTCTTTCTCTGGACGATATGTTCACGTGTGCTCTTATCTAGGTGATCCTGCTCTGGCAGGAGGGTTGGGCTAAATCTTCAGAGGTCCCTTCCAACCCCTACCATCCTATGGTTCTGCGATACAGTTATTGGGGAAACCACACCCATAAACAGGGTAATTGGGAAGAGCAGCCTTAAGGTCTAATCTAGTCAGTTGTGGTTTTTTGACAGCTTAGGTAATGCTGATAACAAGAGCTACACAATGGTTGCTGGCATTTCTCCATGTTTCTAATCAAAGGCTAATTGCTATTAATTGTGGTTATTTGTGTAATAGTGTCAGGAGATGGTGCTGACAATAGCTACAAGTTGTGATTGAGATTCCAGAAGGGATCTTCATGCATGTTGAGGCATGTTGAAGTATGTGGTGATAAATGAACTGGATTACCTTCAATAGCAGTGCTGTGACATGCTTATGTGCTGCTGAGACTTCACCATGTGCTGCTTATATAATTGTTTTAGGGCCTGCTTCTCTTCAGCACTGCCCCTTACTCCCAAGTAGCTAATGAAATCTCGAGGAATTGTGTGCATTTATATGGGAAACCCTGGGAATCTTGCATTTTATTAGTATGTTCTTTCAGAGTGCTTGGCTTAAAATCAGTGAATTAATGGGATTCAGGAATAACTTTATTCTGTCCTGTTTTTTTTTATACCTAAATTGTTCCTGTCTCCAGGGAAACAGAGGTTGGGAGGTGGTGACGGAAATAGCATTTCTTTATTAGGGAAAATGGTAGCAGTAGTTGGTGCTTCCGTGGGAAGAAGGACCAAATATGCCTGTTAAATCACAGAATCACAGAACATTAGGGACTGGAAGGGAACTCAGATCATCTAGTCCAGTCACCAAGATCCAGTCGCACAGGAACATACCCAGGTGGGTTTTAAATATCTCCTGAGAAGGAGACTCCACAACCTTCCTGGTCAGCCCCTTCGAGTACTCTGTCACCCTCACTGTGAAGAAGCTCCCTCTCATATTGATATGGTGCCTCCTATGTTCCAGCTTACACCCCTTGCCCTATCACTAGATGACACTGAGAAGAGCCTGGCTCCAACCTCCTGACAACCACCCTTCGCATATTTATAAACATTAATGAGGTTACCCCTCAGTCTTCTCCAAACTAAAGAGACCCAGCTCCCTCAGCCTCTTCTTATAAGGGAGGTGCTCCACTTCCTTCTTCATCCTCGTTGCTCTACACTGGACACTCTCCAGAAGCTCCATGTCCCTCTTGATCTGAGGGTCACAGAACTGGACACAATATTCCAGATGCTGTCTCACCAGCACAGAGTAGAGGGGGAGGAGAACCTGTCTTGATCTTGCTAACCACCTGCCCTTCTGATCCATCCCAGGATGATGCTGGCTTTCTTGGCAACAAGGGCATATTGCCTTAAGGCAATTAAGGAGAATAAAGAGTTGCTGGAGCCATGATATCCTTTGTTCTTTGTGATGGTGGACATGATGCTAATCAATGTGCTCATACAGTTAGCTCATACACAGTTAGTCAAAGGAATTCTGCTGTGTGGCGTTAGTAGTACTACTGTTGTGTTTCGAGACGAGAGACAGTACATGAAAAATGCTGTGATTTTTGTGTCATTAATTTGGGGAATTATGATTTAAGGACTGGTGTATATGATCTACACTCTAATTTCTTCTCCCTTAAATCTAACATTAACTTTACTTTGGACTGTTGCCCTGGTGTCTTTTCTTTGTCAGAGTTCTGACAAAACAAAATGTATATTTGAGGCTTCTGTGCAGAGCATCAAACAGACAGTACAGACAATAAAGGAAACAAGTCTGGCTTCAGTGTACGGTAAAATCTTCATGCTGTGATTCTACTGAAGAGTTCTGTGAACAGCTCAGTCCGCAGGTTAGTACTATTTATTAGTTTAGAGATATCATGGATACATGTAGGGGAAAACACTGGTAGTTTAGCTATGAACCACTTGGAGCAGTTGTGTTTTTCTGCTGTTAATGAACCTTTCCTGCCCTTGTGTTACTTGATAAGAACACAGTGTATCTTATGCCATTTTTGTCTTGAGTGCTGTGAAGCTCTTAATTACAGATGTAAGTGGGATTCACATATCTCACTAGTCTTGGTGCAGCACTGGGCTTGTGTTTGGACAGACTCAGAACAGGAGATTTTCATTTATGTCTTCTGCAACAAAGAAGAAAATGTTACTAACAATTGATGCCACAGACATTTGTGTGCTGTATCACTATCAAGAATATGATGCACTAGATTTTCAGAGGACTCGGGTAGGGAAATGCTGCCCCTAGCAAAATGCAAGTGTGGTTCCTGCTATCCTATTATGGAATCATTCATCTAGACACTACTTGATAGGTGCTTTTTCGTTTCTACTGTTAGGTCTTTGTGAGCCAAAAATCCCTTCCAACCCCCTCTTCACAAATGTCCGATCCTAATCCCCTCTTTGAATGAACAATCATTGGCAGCAGTATATATGTATGATAGTAACTCCTAGGAGTGTATTTCATCATGTGTTTGACTGGTAAATTGTTACAGAAGAGCTGGAAAAAATCTGGGACGAGTGTAAATTCTGCATGTCTGATGAGAATCGGCTCCACTTAAAATCAGCAAGTTGCTAGCAGGATTTTGAACACATTTCTTGAGTCTGTATGTTTAGCTGAATGTCTTCTGTCATTTAAGTCTTCTAGGTTTGACTTGTGCTATGACTACCCCTGCTTAGAGTCTGGCAGTATTGTTCAGCTGTCATTCAGGGCTAGATTAGAAGAAGATGATAGATTGTAAAAAAAGTGTCATATTTTGAGTGTACTGCTGTTAATCTCAAATGGCTATCGTGATCTTTTGAGGTCCCTTCCAATCCCTTATGATTCTATGACAGCTTCTCTTCAGCTGCTGCCTAGTTCTAGTCACTAGCACAGGAGTGCCCAGCTTTGCACTCTCCTAGGGAAGTCTTGATGTGGACTGAGCTGAACCAAACATATGCCTTTGACTATTTAGGAGTCAAACTGTTCCTGCCCGTGCCTAAGACTCCTGTTCTTTTAGGTTTACCTTCCTTAATCCCAAAGCAGTGGCACCATTCCCTCAAAGCAATGCGTTTGTCATGGTCTCCGTCACACTCGTGGAAGAAACGGGTTATGCAGTGTTCCATGGGAACAAGGGAGGCTCTCAAAGATGCGAGTTCTGAGGGAGTTAATAATCTGAAAGAAAGAGTAGGTATATAGGCCTATATTTCATTAATAAAGAGGGAGGAAGCAAGGACAGGTAACCTGAGAGGAACACAGAAGAATTTTCTGTGCAGCCAGGGTTTGGGTTACGGAAGCCAAACTCAGACAGAATTAAATCTGTCCAGGGACACCAAGGCCACGAGAAAAGCTTCTGCAGAATTACCAGTGAAAAAGGGAAAACTAGGGAAAATGTGCATCTTCTCTGGAAAGAGACAGGCAACATGGCTAGCCAGGATATGGAGAAGGCTGAGGTACTCGCAGCACTCAAACCATGCCACCCAAGTCCCAGAAGTCAAAGACTGGGACTTGGAGAAGGACTTAGCACTCATAGTAGGGGCAGATCAAGGTTGCGGCTCCCTCTTGCCTCCAAGATCAGAGCCTCAGATTTCTGGTGCCATTAGAGAGGCCTCCTAGGGACAATGAAGGCCAGCACCACCAGTCAGACCTGGTCTCTTCCTTTGGGGAGCTAGCCCCAAAAAATATGTTGACTCTGAGGTGTCTCCAGCTGCTAAAGCAAAAGTCAGAGCCTCAGATTTGAGTGGTTTAGAAAGTAAACCAGTCCAAGCTTAAACAGACAATTGGAATTGTAGCTAGAAAGTTTGGGTTTCTTCTTCTTCTCACCTGTCCACAGGGTGCTGATCAAGCTGATGAAACTGCCAGTGCACAGGATACACATACATGTGGTAATTTTTCTCAAAGTCATGCAGGAGCAGCTCAACTGTGTGGTTGCCAGCTGCGAGACGCTTGTCATTCTGGTAGATTTTTTTGACCTGAACACAACAGAAATTTATGTCTTAAGACAAATGAAGATTTGTCCTGAAAAGAACTATCCAGCAAGGAGGTGGTTTGGAAAAATGAAAAGATAAACTACCACTTTTAGTGTTTTAGTGTTTATGACCTGGACAGCATGCAAAGCTTGCCTCAAGCAGTCCAGATGATTTTTGTTGCTGTCTGTAAACTTGGGTAGTAACTAGGATGGAGATTAAATTCCTGTGGCCAGATTGTCAGACTTGGCTAAGCAGAGCAGTAGCCTCAAGTTGGTGGGAGATTGTCTGTTCTGAGGCAAGCAACTCAGCCTCACAGATGTAATCTAGTATGAGATGTTGTAGGTGGATTAATGTCTTGGTAGCTAAGTAGCCTGTTGCTGAAACATTTTGTATAAACCTGCTGTGACCTACAGCATGCACCTCCCATGCCAGAGTCAGAGCTCCCCAGGTCTTGACTCAACTATTACTGATTGTGGCTTTTCAGGTGCTTATCTAGGAGTGTAGTGTAGGGGAAAGGGACTTGGGGGTCCTGGTGGACAACAAGATGACTATGAGCCAGCAATGTGCTCTTGTGGCCAAGAAGGCCAACAGCATCCTGGGGTGGATTAGAAGAGGGGTGGTTAGCAGATCAAGAGAGGTTCTTCTCCNATCCAACAAACTACTGTCACCATTTCACTTGACATAAATCTTCCTCTAAAATTTAAACTATGTTTAAGAAAAAAGGAAAGGATGGTTACTCCATTTTAAACCAATGGAGTTTAAACCAATGGGAGGTCTACTGGGTGGTAGAAAGCAGCTCTTCTACACAAATGTGACACTCGGTTTCAGATAATTTTATAGCCCCTGAATATTGTGGTGTAGAAGGCCAGTGTACATGGCTGGGTTCAAGTGCAAATTATACCTTTAACTATTGGGTCTGTTTTCAGGTACTTTTGTATTGACAGCCAAGTACGAAGTACATCTCAAGGACAGAAGAGGAGCTACTGTGGTTGATCCAAGACAGGTCCCCTGCCCCTGCAAAGGTCCCCTGAGTTTCCTGTTGTAGTTCTGCCTTGAATCCTGCTGTGTGACTGCCCAGTTGCTCAGTCTCATGTGGTGCTTGAGCACTTTTCTTCATGGTAAGTTCAAATCTATCCTTCCTTCCTTTGAATACCTGTGCGTTGTCAGCAGACTTCATCACCTGCCTTCCAGGTCACTTAATGAAAGCTGAATGGCACAGGTCCTTTCAACTCGTGGACTCTACTGGTGAACGCTTGGTTGGTTGTTCCCACTTTGTCTTTATAGTTACCCATACCCTGACTTTCCATGTTGTGGCTGCTTAGTTTCCTGACGTCTTTTGGAAAATGGGTCTGGCTGCATGGATTGGGTGCTAGTTGAGCTTTCCAAGAGGTTTGTCAGAAAGCACTTCCTTGGACAGAAGCTGTTGTGAAGGATGTTTATCTAGGTGTGCACTAATTCTGACTTCCCTGTCTCTTGTGTGTAGACACTGGCTTTAAAGTAGTATGCTTGGCTTGCATTTGTTTGGACAGAAGGAGCATTAGCAGCAGAAACGTGTCTCAGCTTAGATGAGTGTGAGGGGGCATGTAAGTGCGTTTAGCAGCTTGTGAGTCTAATTGAATCTAAATTGTCTTAACCAGCAAGGGAATGCTCATCAGAAACGAGAATTTTGTCAGATGTGGATCGCTCTTGTCACATGGTTAATCTGGGTCTAACGATCTAACTGCATGGTCTCATTTGAAAAGGACTGCTGACCTTATTTCTTTGCTTTTCAGTTAGAAATCCAGAAGAATCCAGATCACTTTCGTAATACTGCACAAGGATGTTCTTGAGCCAGTCTCTCATCCGGAGGGGGAACTGGTTCACTTCATAGTCAGTACAGTGGGGGATATCTGTGCCAAACAGGAAAGCTTTTGTTAATAACTGATCTGTTAAATCATTTCTGAAGAAAGTTTGATACAGTTTTCACTAGCAAACTTCCACTTAAGCGTAAAATTGGTGGAGCTGTTAATATATTCAATTTGGAATGCTTCTAATGAGTTCAGTTATGAATCTGATTCTTTTGTGCACATGCTTAACCAACTGTGCAAGCCACAACCTTTATAGATCTGTGCTGTTTCTGAGCACAGTTGCGCAGTGAAACGGTCATCAATTAGTTGCATGAAAGCAGAGTTGTCAACAGCAAGGGAATATTCTGCCTGAGAGGATGCTTTCCTGCCAGGCTGTGCAGCTAACAAAGAGCTTGGAAGTCAGTTCTGCCTTTTAGTTTGACTTTTGCATATGGCATCTAAGTAGATGCCATCTAATTCAGACATTTTTAGTTTATGTGTAAGTAATGGTTTCCTGGACAAGGTATCAAAAAATCCGTCTTCAGATGCCATAGCAACGGCAGCAAGTAAGAAAGGGGAGGGAGAAGACAAGAGTTGACAACAAACTGGTGTAAGTACAGGAGGGACATGTTTAGGATTCAGATGCTTAATACACTTAATTAACAAAAAATACTTTTTAGACTTGTTTAGGATTTGAAGGTCTTAATTACCAGATAATTGATGCAGAAGAGGAAGCAAGCAGAGAAGTTAGGGCTAACTAGTGGTTAAGTCCATTGGCTCTTTATACCTAGGTGAATTTTTGATAGAAAAACAAGCCTTACATTTGCAGGAGCCCATATAGTCTAGGTGAAGCTGGTGTCCCATTTTTGTCCCTTCAAGTTGGCATTTGGTGCCAAAGAGCTGACACACGCCATCATAAGTCTTATTATCCGTACCACAAACCTAGGGAAGAAGCAAAAATCAAAACCACTCCCCACCACTACTGTGTTGAGACAAATTCTGGTCACTCCCGCAGGCTTTGCTGTAATAAAACTATCAATAACATAGAGCAGAGCAGTTGTGTGTGCTCACAGGTGATACATGTGGTTAGGAGTATGGAAAATTGTAGTTGTTACAGGCACACATAAGGATTAGTTGACTGTACTTCCGTAGCCAGTATGGAGAAACTTGCATTTATTTGTGTGGTAGCAGTGTAGTGTCTGAGATGGCTCAGCATTACTACTCTGGGTATGTTCTAATATTCAGCCATATGTTCTAAACCATTAAATACATAACCTGAACTTCTAGTGTTAGAGACAACTTATGAACCCTGAGAGACTAAGGACAGCAAATCACATCAGGTATTACGTAGCTACGTGTGTTCACAGAATCAGTCTGGTTGGAAAAGACCCCTGGGATCATCTACCCTACCCTAAAAGTTCACCCCTAAGCCATATCCCTCAGCACCTCATCCAAATGATCTTTAAACACATCCAGGGATGGCAACTCAACCACTCCCTTGGGAAGCCCATTCCAGTGCCTGACTACTCTTTCTGTGAAAAATGTTTTCATAATGCTAAGTCTAAACTTACCCTGTTGCAAGTTGAACCCCTTCCCTCTTGTTCTATCACTAATTGCTTGTGAGAAGAGACCAGCATCAGCCTATCCACAAGGTCCTTTCAGGTAGTTGTAGAGAGTGATGAGGTCTCCTCTCAGCCTCCTCTTCCTCAAACTAAACAGCCCCAGCTCTTTCAGTCTTTCCTCATAAGATTTATTCCCCAGGCTCTTCACCAGCTTAGTAGCCCTCCACTGCACCTGCTCCAGCACCTCAACATCTCTCTTGTATTGAGGTACCCAAAACTGGACACAGTACTCAAGATGTGGCCTCAGCAGTGCTGAATACAGGGGGATGATAATCTCCCTAATCCTGCTGGCCACACTATTTCTAATACAAGCCAGGATGCCATGGGCCTTCTTGGCCGCCTGGGCACACTGCTGGCTCATATTCATCTTCCTGTCAGTTAGAACCTCCAGGTCACTCTGTGCCAGACGGCTCTCCAGCCACACCTCCCCAGGCATGTAGTGTTGCAGGGGTTTGTTGTGGTGGTCATACATTCTCAAGCTATAATCAGTCAGTCTTGGCATTTCATACTTTTACAATTACTGGAATCACCTCAAGCCAGTTGCATGTTTTTTAGGGTAAAATTGTTCTAAATAATAGCAGTGGAATGTGTTCTCTTGTAATCAATTTAACTGGCTTTTGCCCATGCTGTGCACTGAATGAAATACTTACATGCTCATAGTCTTTGGTGGGAGGGCAAGCAGCAGGATCTTGGCAAATACAGCTGGGTTTCCCTTGTTGGTCCATGTGGCAGGTTCTGCCTCTTTTGCAGTGAAAGTTCCTACATGGATCTAGTGGTCACAGCAAGAAGGAGGGACTGTTAGGAGAATGGGACAAAGCCAGGTGTTTCTGTTGAGTGCTACCGACAGTCAAAAGGACTCTGTGGTCTGATTTTTCTTAGGAGGCAAGGGAGTCCAGTGAGAGTGGATATTCTTCAAGAAGGAAATCTTTAAGGCACAAGAGTGGGCAGTCTCATTGTACCTTAAGATGAGCTGGTGACAAATGACTTGTGTCTGAACAGAAAGCTTTGGCAGGAACTCGGGAAGCAAAGGGAACTCTATGGCCTATTAAAGAAGGGACAGGGCAACTCAGGAAGAGCACAGAGATTACGCAGGGACAGTAGAAGGGCCAAACCCTGGTGTCTTCCACCCCAAACAATTCTATGATACTAAGAAAATACAGCACGATATTTGCCAAGAAGTCAAGTGCTTTTTGTAATTTGGTTAAAATTCACCTGGATTTTGGAATAAATAGAAGAGGTTTAACTTGGTGGGGGGGAAATGAATTGATCAGAAAAAGCTTTTTCTTCTATAACAACTATTATTCACATCCAGTTTCCTTTGGTGAGACATATCTCCTATATCTCCTCTCTCCTGGCTGAATCCAGCACTGGCACTTGTCCTGCTTGTAGCTGAATTCCGGCTACTGTTCTGAAAGTGGATGGTTTCAACACAAGGTAGCTCCCATTCCCGTGTAATTGACACGACAGTTTGTGCCCTGTCTGCAAATTTTTCACAAATCCTTGAGCAAATCCAAGGGTATATGAGAAGGATCCTGCTGGAACATAACTGCAGGATTATGTACAGGTGCTGCTCTGTCACGTGAAATCATGTGCCTCCAAAGGCAGGAAAGAAATGCAGACCAGCAGATTCCTCAGTCAGACTTAACAGCCCTTTGGCTTTGCTTGTCACTTACCCAGGAGAGCTTTCTCACTCCCGTTGCTTGCATCTTCCATCTCACCATAGGAACCGCCTGTGGTCTTAACCTGTGCAGTCACGTAGACATAAGCAGAAACAGTGGTAAGTCCTTGGGAAGATTAAAAATGCTCGGGCAAAGTCTTTTCAGATACAAGTATAGAAGCTGACTGAGGCAGCTTGCTCTGCCACAGCAGAAAGAGGTTGCTAGGCAAAATGTTTGAAGCACATAAAGCCTCTGGTAGGATTAAAGAGCTCTATTTTTTTTTTTTTTTTTTATTGTGGGAGGAAAAGTGGAGAGAAACAGAAGCTCAGTAAGATTTGAGCACCTGGAGGTTCTGCAGTATTTTACATACAGCAGTGTAGGGCTTTCAAGTTGGCAGAACTGGTTGCTTCAAAACTTAACTTGTACCAGGGCCCTCCTGGTCAGCAAGCATGAGCTGCCTCTCAGTAGTGCCTGGGAGCAGCAGCCTGATGTGCTGCCAGATGGAACACGAGGCAGGAAAAGGAAAGGACTCAGAGAATCATTAGGGATTGGAAGGGACCTCGAAAGATCATCTAGTCCAATCATCTTCAGTTCTGGCTCCTTTGGTGCTCTGGGCAGCTTCCTGTCCTCTATCTAAGGATTGTACCCTATTCTTTATAAAGTAGTACAGGTCATTATCTAATAGCCATAGGAAAACCCACTCCTTTCTTTTAGGGAACACTCTTGACAGTCCGCTGTTTATCTAATGGCTGCCCCGACTAAGGAATATTGGGATGCTCCAACCTTCTTTGTCTGAAGGGGCAAATCCCACATCCTTCCTCTTGTATGAAAGTGTCCTAGCCACTAGGATTGTAATTATTCCAGGGAATCAAGTCCTGCCTTTCCAAGCTGTTCACTTCCATTTGGTAGTGTTTAAAATCTTTGGAAGAGAGGAATGAACAAGCTTTCCTAGTTGGCCTGAGCCTGGGTTCCAGATGTGTGCCTGTATTTATTCCTGTTTAGGTACAGAGCCCATTGGGGTGGAGCTCTTACAGGAGTTGTGCTCACCTCCTTTCCGGTAAAATCAATCTAAATGTTATTTGTGGAGTGACACACACAAACCCGACAAGGAGTGAATAGAAGGGGAGGTGAGACTTGTGCAAATTTTAAAAACAGTCCCGATTAAATAATTATTACACACATTGTTCTCCAACATATCTTTTCAATCATCATTTACATTTGGGACTGGTCACCCTTCCTGTGTTTTTTCTACTATTCAGACTTTATTTTAAAGAGAACTTACCTTATCTTTACTTTCTGTTGAATTTGTGCTCTGAGCAGGGTTACTTTTTTCTGGTTGCTGCTTGCTGTCAGAGTCAAGTGGCTCATGATGATAGTCATCTTGTTCAGAGTAAATAAGGCCTTTAATCTTGAGATCTTGATAATCCTGGGTTTCTGTGGGAACTGCAGTGTCATCTTCACGGATTCCTTCCCCTTTGTGCTCAGTACTGCTGTTCTCCTGGTCATTACTCTGGATTCTCTCCTCTTCATCATAGGCTGCTACTTTCCAGGCATTGCTGAGATCTTCCTCACCCTCAACATCACCACTGTCTTCATCGTCGGCATTAGTGTCCTTTGTGTCTTGTCTTTTTATCACTGTCTCGTGATCACTCTGAGAGTTTACTTGAATATTGTCTTTTTTATCTTGGCTTTGCCATTTGTCATCCTGCTCTTGAGTATTTTGAGAGAGGGGAGTTCCTTCTTTATAGGGTTGCTTCTGACTGCGCTCCCTCTCTTCTTCCTCTGGATCAGATTTCTCGCTGTGTCTCCCGATTATCTGGATTGATTTACTGGAATCTCCCAGGATTTCCTCAGACTGCATACTGTTTTCGTTGTGCTGTCTTTTGTGCTGGTTGTCGTGGCTCATCTGGTGGCCTCTATGCTTCATAGCTCTGTAACTGGATTCTTCGCTCCATTCATCATCCTCTTTTTCCACACCTCCTTCATCACTTCCACTGCTTTTCTCAGAAAGACCACCCATATTTTTATGATGTTTCCCCATGTTAGGTTTGTTATCGAGACTGAGAGCATCCACTGCCTTTTCTGCATTGCCCAGAACGTGTCGATTGGCTGCATTGCTGTGTTTCTCATGTCTCCGGAGCGGGTAATGCTCAGAGCTGGACTGTTCTTCAACACTGCTTCCAGAGTCACTGTCCTGGTTGTCAGAAGCCAAACCTGGTTTACTGTGCACTGCATGGAAACTGCTGATCTTCAGGCGATTTTTCACTTGATGCTCGCTACCCGCTCTTTCTTGTTTTCGAGTGGTCTGGAGCTCATCCCTGTACTCAGCGTCTGCTTTTAGAGTCAGGAAGTCACCCTTGTCTATATATCCCACATTCTCTTCATTCAGGGTTTCAGGATGAGTGTCTTCAGTCTTAGAAAAGTAATTAACATATAAGTTAAGATTTCTTAACAAGTGATTATTGCATTGAATTCATTTGAAGTCAATGCAATGCTGCTTTGCCGTACGAGGCAAACAGTATGACACTGACTTTATAAATGCATCCTCTCAGCCCCGAGGATGAATTCACAGCTGATGTAACTTCTGTTTCTCAGCAAGTTTATCTGTCCCTTCTTTTTTTGCTGGAGATTCTAAAGACGTCTAAGCGACTCCATTGAAGTTCTCGTAGGAGATAGAGGTACCCGGGTGTCTCAAAATGCTTAATTAGTGATTTAGTGTCATACAAATGCAGGCACTTTGGGACTGCAGTAATTATCACTTACCTCAGAAGAGGGTTGTGATACTCACCTTCCTACACAGATTAATGGGAGGCCTGGGAAAAGAGCAACAGCAAAAAGCCGGTAGCAAAACAAGTGACTTCAGTGGGAAAAGTTCAGACGCTCCAGGACAAAGTGGACAGTAAAATGACAGTTCTTGCTGCAGCAGGCACTTTAGAGCTGCTGTGATTAGCATCGCAGCAAGTGCTGCATGAGTGTGGGTGCTCCCCAAAGCTGTAACATCAGACGTATTTCTGAACACCACCTACACGTCTTCAGTGCGATTTATTGCTTACTACAATATAGCACCTGATGCTGGTTTTCTTTAAAGCTTTTGGGGGCATTATTTATGCAGGTGAGACCTTCTCAGTGCCTAGGTTGTGTGGGCAGCTTCATGATTGCTTTGAAACAAACACTTACTAACAAGAAAAGTACCTTTTCTGGAGTTTTTTGGTGATGGGTTCCATGTCTGTGGTTTAAGGGATGGTTCTAGAATAGACAAATACATTCAATAATTATAGGTCAGTGGAATAACAGAACAGAAAAGTAAGTGCCTGGTAGTAACAGCATGATGAGGACTTACTGGAACAGTGAAAGCTGTTCCTATAAGACAAATGAAGATGGCTACAGCCTTCATGCTCCTCAGTTCTTGTAGAGGACTATAGTTAGTGGTACGGTGGTAGGGTTTAGATGATCCCTTTCTGCAAAACAACATTAAAAAGAAAGGTGGTTTGGGTTTAATGATCTAGAAATGACTGATGGAGGCAATGTAGTGGCTGCTGTAACTTGCTTAGTGTAAAGACCCGCAAAATTTCCACATAGTTTTATGTTATCTTGGGTGTTAGACCAGGTCTACGGGGTACTTTGGCCTTAGTTCTTCACGGGACTTAAGCTGTTTGCTTTGTGTGCAGGATACAGTGATGTTACTGAAAGGCAATGTTATGAAGGTACACAAGTTCAGCCATGTAAAGATTCACCCTTCTGAGATACTACTTTGTCAAAAAGGTATTTTTTTTAGTTCTGAGACAAAGCCTGTTTGTGGCATCTCCATGGCCAAGGTGTTCTCTTGATGCTCTCCTTTGTGGCTTTAGTAGGAAGAATTAAGTGGTGAAGTTTTGCTCAGCAGGTCTCAAAGCCCAGAAATGTTTGTCTGGGCTGCTTGGCAGATGAGTGCAGTCCTGCTTTGGAAGCAGCAAACCCAGCTCTGCTGTGCTGTTGTCTGCAAGACAGATGGCTGGAACAACATGCAATGCATTGCGGAATGTTTTCAGTCTATGCTAATATCCTCACGTGAGTGAAAGACAGGCAATTCATTTCTACCTTGGATGCCACCAGCAAGTCTTCACACTTCTGCAGTGCACGTGAACAGGAAGTTTCTATGTCTGTAGCTGTCCCACTGGGAAATGCAAAAATGAACAAATCATATTGTTTCTGTTTTTTATATTCATATGGAATCCGTAGGATTTTCACTGTGCTTCTGTTTCTGCTTTCACTCCTGCTGGCTGTTCTTCCTTGGAAATTGGCTTCTCAGTCTTTACTCCCTCCCCTCTTGCCCTTTAAAAGAATTTCACTTTCTACCTAATATTGTTAGGTCCTTTTTCATTGCTTCGTCCTTTTCTAAGGGGGTTGGGCTCTTCTCTCAAGCAACAAGAGAGCAGGGCCTGAAGCTGTGCCAGGGCAGGGTTAGGTTGACTATTAGGAAGCCCATCCTCATGGAAGGGGTGATCAGACAGGCTGCCCGTGTTGGTCCACAGTGGAGTGAATCTGTCTGCAGTCTGTGGAGGACCTCATGCTCAGACTTTGACCCTGCGGAAAGCCTGTGCTGGAGCAGGTGCCTGGCATGACCTTTGGAGAGAGAGGAAGCCACTCTAGAGCAGGCTTGCTGGCAGGAGTTGTGATGCTATTGGGGATCAATGTTGGAGCAGTCGGTTCCAGAAGAGCTGAGATTTGATTTTATTTCTCATTGTCCTACTCAGCTGTGGAGACTGCTACTCAGGGATAACTTCACTCTTTGGGGTTCTGCAGTTGCTGACATCTTAGCTGAAGCTCAAGCAATGCACTCTTGACTGCTTGTGAACTTAACCCTGACAGGAGGACTGGAAGTAATGGCATCTGGCGTGCCTGCTAGTGTTGCCTGTGTTTGGGTATGGTGTAGCACATGCACTTTGTACACCAGTCCAGCCCAGTCACCCAGGTGTTTCATAGAACATTTCATAGAATCATTAAAGTTGGAAGAGACCTCCAAGATTATCAAATCTAAATGTCAACCCAGTGCCAGCTTTCCCACTAAACCATGTTCTCAAGTGCTAGATCTACGTGTTTATTGAACGCCTCCAGGGGTGATGACTCTGCCACTGCTCTGGGCAGCCTGTTTCAATACCTGACCACTTTTACAGTGAAGAACTTGTTTCTAATGTCCAATCTAACCTCCTTTGATGCAACTTGAGGCCGCCTCCTATTGCTAGTGACTTAGGAGAAGAGGCTAACTCTGACCTCTCTACAACCTCCTTTCAGGTAGTGGTGAAGGGTGGTAAGTTCTCCTCTCAGCCTCCTTTTCTCCAGGCTAAACAACCCCCATTCCCTAAGCCTCTCCTCATAAGACCTGTCCTCCAGATCCTTCATTTCTTATTTGGACCTGCTCCAACACCTCGGTGTCCTTGTCCTGAAGTGCCCAAAACTGAAGGCAATACTCAAGATGAGACCTTGATGGTGCCACAGCTCACCATTTCCCATTGCTCACAGCAGGTCTGTTTACACTCGAATTTGCAAGAATAAATGAGATGCCCCAAGGCAGTAATTTCTAGTCTCTCTGATTCAGTACTGTTGTCAACCACTGAAATGGCAAACCTCATGCAGCTGGAGGCAGCACATTCTCTTGCCTTTTGAAATGGTGCCCAGAAGTCATTAGCTTGCAAAGGCTGGCTGAAGGGACAAAGACCTCGAGTTTAACAAAAGAAATTGTGCAGACTGACCTACTTTGAGCTCTAGCAGTGGCAGAAAACTGCACAGGCTTTTCTCTTTCCACTGAACTCTAGAAGATGAAGTTGCCCAATCCCCTGCCATCACTAATGAGCCTGGATGTTGTCTGGCATGTAGAAAAGAAATAGGGAAGACAATAGATCAGCTTCGAGGCCAGTTTCTTATTGTGTAGATTGGCCACAAGTGCTCATTTCTTGAGGATGAGATGCAGGTAGTGAGCTTCTTGTAAAACCTTGAGTCACATGAAAGGTTTTAAGACACTGCTTTTTGTAGTTGTTAAAATGATAGAGAAGTTTAAGAATTGAGCTTTTCATTCGTGTAGAATCATTAAGGATTGGAAGGGACCTCGAAAGATCATCCAGTCCAATCCCCCTGCCGCAGCAGGATCACCTAGACCAAGTCACACAGCAACGTATACAGGCGGGTTTCTGCTAGCGAAAGTTTCTCAAGTGCCATTGAGGAACCATGTAGTGTGATTTATTCTTTTTTAAATCACCCCATTGAAACTTCTTTGATTGCTATAATATGGATTGTCTTATTGTCAAAGGTTTCTGCTTGGTGCTACCTTAGTCTTCTTAGCAAGAAATGCTGGTGTCCACATCCTCACTGACAGGTGCGGTGAAGATGTAGTCCCTGTAGCCAGGGACCAATCCCTAATGTTCTGTGATTCTGTGATACAAGTGTTTGTGTATAAGGAGGAATTAATGGGTATGGAAATGGAGAATTCTCCGAGCAACATCTGTTTTTTCTGTAACTGAGATGTACAAATGATCCTATCGCAGCTGGCTCAGTGCATTCTTGTCTGTTTCAAAAGCCCTTTCGGGAGCAGGTGTTTACCAAGCTTCTGTGTGTCTTCTACAGGTTGCACGTGTGTATAAGTTGTTTCGTGTGTGTACTTATAAAACTAAAAGAGCAGAGTTTGAGGCAGAGAGCTGATCTTATTGGAACAAGAAAATAAATACCAAAGCACAAAACTATTCTACTCATTCTGTACCAACAAATAGCTGCTAATGAGAATTGATCTCTCAAATACTACCAGTTTTACAGCTGCAGAAGCCGTTGCCTTCAAGTGTTTGATGGCTGAGTGCAAAAAACCCCCAAACAGTATTTCAGAACACATGGCAACTGGTTTTACTTAAACCATGCACAGTGACCTAATACAGCAGCTTGCTGTGTTACACATCTCTGCTACTGTGGGTTTTGTTCTTGATGAGGTCCTTGTTTTTAGTGCTTGATGTAGTTGAAGTCCACTTCAAGCCACAAAGAAAGCTGCTTTGATTTAATTTAATACAGGTCAAAGTGAGATGTCTTCAGCAGACAATTATTTTAGGTATTTGATTTGTACTGATAGGTTTTGTCATCTCCCTGAATCTGCATTTCCTTCGTGAATGACTTGTTTGCGACAGGGTTTTACCGCTTCTACCAACACCTTTGCGAAAGGTTCCTCTAAGACCAGGCATAGTTTCCATCCTTTCCTTTAAGGAAAGTTTCCTGAACTGGTAGTAAAGGGAATTGTGACAAGCATTGGGAAATCAGCTCACACGGTGGCTTTCAGCTGGACAATTGTAGGCTTCTGCAAAAGGCTTTTGCTTGGCTCCTTTTGGCCATCACATAAGGCTTTATTGTTTTTCAAGATTACGGGGGAATTAATAATCCTAGGAGTAAGATAAAGGCCATCTTCCTCAGCACAATAGCTATGTAGTGTTTTCTCTTCTAAAGAACATTTCTTTCTATTCTAGGCATCAACATCTGAAATTAGCCTTAAAACAAACAACGATGCTTTATGAAAACTTCAGCTATTTCACAGTAAGTGGATAAAAATGCACAGGGTTAGGTACAAGGTTTTAATTAAAAATAAAGCAGAAACAGTACCATAGCTGTAGAGGAGATGCTCCTTCTTGGTTAGCCACTGATGAACTGGAAATCCTTGTGCCTTCCAGAATCTTGCTGCTTTTCCTGTGATATATTTTGGTGTCTGATATGAAGTCAGTCAGCAAGTGTGTTTTGCTGTAAGCTTCAATGAAGGATGATGATGCTCTTGGTAAACCTAAAGTGAAAAAAATCTCCTAGGGTTCCATGGGATGAGGCAGGGTAATGGGCTCATGTAATTCTGCTGAGTTAATTGAATCAGAAAGGCTGTTCAGTGATCACAGGCTGTGGGCCAGTGAAGCTCAGCCATTGTGTGGGAAGGACATATTTAGTCCTTTGTGTGGAGAGGGGCCAGAGGGAGCGGGTGCAATAGTTTCTGCTGCATTGGCTGGCCCTGGAAAAGCTGAACTAAGGAATCAGCTGGGGCTGTCATATTGTGGGTCTGAAGGATGCTGGTCCTTGCTGAAGAGTGTTGTTTCAATGTACTGTACATGGCACATGTAAGCTTGGAAAAAGGAAGAGCGACGAGCAAAGCTCTAAACTGAAAGCATCAACAAGAGGACCGGTTGAAGAGCATTTAAACATCTCTGGAGACATTTAACCCACCTGGACATGTTCCTGTGCGACTTGGTCTGGGTGATCCTGCTGTGGCAGGGGCATTGGACTAAATGATCTTTCTAGGTCCCTTCCAATCCCTAATGTTCTGTGATAACATATCTCCTAGGAATTAGCTATTTTGAAGTGGTTGCCATGGCTATGGTATCTCTTGATAGTGACAGTACTGAGCAAGCTAGTGTAAGTGTGAAAACCTCTACAAGTGGTGCCTTCCTGTAACAGATGCTTTGTGGCTTTTGGTTTTATAATGATTTGGTACCGGTGAATTTAATCTTTCTTTTTTTTCTTCTCGCTTCATTATTCCATAAAATGCACCTCCTGAACTGGAATGCTGAGACGTTCTCGGGTCATAAACTGTGGTGTGGATGCACCAGTCTAACAACAGAGATGCTTCCAGTGGTGTATGCAGTAAAGTCAGCAGATCAGGCCACTGACTGCCCATTCTGCCAGTATCCTGTCTTCCTGACGAGGACACTTTGTATGTCATGCTGACATGATTGAAAGAGATCTCAATGTAAAATGAAATGAAGTGTAAGGACTGTAATGCAAATCACACAGAATCACAGAACATCAGGGATTGGAAGGGACCTCAAAAGTCCAATCCCCCTGCCAAAGCAGGATCATCTGGACCTGGTCACACAGTAACACATCCAGGTGGGTTTTAAATGTCCCCCAGAGAAGGAGTTCTGTCATTTTAGATGGTGTTTTAGCATGGCTTCTTAAGGTGGTTGGACCATACAGTGAGAAAGGTACAGAAAAAGCACCATTTTATGTGGCCGACTGTGAAGTTTATTGTTAATAATGTGTTTGGGGTTTTTTTAATGAAATCATAGCTGAGCCCTCTCTCTGCAGAACAAGCAGAAAATATAAATTTGACCAATCCCCATAAGAAATTCTTTAAATCCCTTCTGCTTTGTCTCTGCCTCTTTGCCTGTAAACTAATTCGTGCCTAATAGGGTTGAAATTCTGCTGGTCTGTCAGCCAGTCTGTGTCTGAAAGCACCAGGGATGATTCAGAAAGTCCCATTTGTTTTCTTTTGTGCATTACCAAAAAATGATGGGCTTTATCTACTCAAAGCTTTACTGTGTGCCATGAGCATCCCTCTTTGCGCTACCAGATTAACTTTATTGGGGGATCAAAGTGTTTTTCTGTGCTTTTAAAAAATTCCAGGGATGGACCGTTCCTCAGCTAATAGAAGATATTCAGTTGGCTACCCAGAACAGAGGACGATACTCCGATGCTAATCTCGTGCTAGCTAAGCATTTAGTTCTATTTCTTGGAGGATAACAGCTACAAACATTGCCCTGAAGTTGTTAATTCACAGAAAAATGCCAGACTGGGAAGAACTGTGCTGGAACTTGCAGCTGAAATTTGTAGGGGGTTGAAGATTATTGTTGTAAAACGTGTGTGATTTCTAAGCTTTGCCTGTTTCTGCATTTATACAGCTATGTTGGGACTTACAGGATGTTGGGGAAGGAAGTGGCTTGATTTGGGGGATGCTTGAAGGCTGCCTGGGGGGTTGTGGAGTCTCCTTCACAGGAGAAGCTTAAAACCTTCACAGGAGAAGCTTAAAACCCACCTGGATGTGTTCCTGTGTGACTTGGTCTAGGTGATCCTGCTGTGGCAGGGGGATCGGAATAGATGATCTTTCGAAGTCCCTGCCAGTCCCTAATGATTCTATGATTTATACCTTGTTTGTCAAAGCTGTTAGAATATTTGCAAAATGTTTAATTAGATCAAACTGTGTTTGATGACAAAGTGTTTTGGCCAGGAAAAGATCACTGGCTGTTTCTTGAGCTCATCTCAGCCATCAGCACTAGTGAGGAAGTCTATAGGAAGTCCCAGTGTGTCAGGTTGCCCGATTTCTGGAAACCCATTCATTGATGGATTAATAGTTCTCTTGCCAGAAAGAGGTGCTGTACCATTGTGATAAAGTATCAGGGTGAGGAGAAACACAAGTAGTTGTGCTGGAAAACTGCAACCTAGAGATTATTGTTGAGACTCATTAGATGGGTTTGATTTCAAAACAATATCCTGCCCCCACCTCTGTTTCACTCAGGAGGAAGAACCCAGTGGGTTTGACACCTAAATGACCTTTCAGAGAAGTATAGGGCTTCATCAGTTCTGGCTCAACAGTCTAACAGCATGGATTCACTTAATGCCAGGATGACCCCAGAGCATCTGATATCCTGGCTTGATCTTGGCTTTGGCTTCCGTGTTTCTGTGCTGTGCCTTTGTGGCCTGTGTCCTGCCAGCCTGATCTAGGGTGGGGTTTCCCTGCCCATGGCAGGGGAGTTGGAACTGGATGATCCTGTGGTCCCCTCTAACCCTGACTGACTCTGACTTGGTCTAGGTGGTCCTGCTGTTGCAGGGGGATTGGACTAGATGATCTTTCGAGGTCCTTCCAATCCCTAATGATTCTATGATTCTATGATCTCCTCAGCTGTATCAGTGGAGAGATGCTTTCTCATTTCAGTAGACTTTGAGCTGGATCCCAATTTAATGAATTGAGGTCATTAGTTCCCCAAATTACTTGATCCATGCATGGTCGAGGTCCCTTCCAACCCCTAATGATTCTGTGGTCATTAGATAGAAGTAAACATGACAGCTTCCTCAACATGTACTTAAGAAGCACTGATACATCACTGTGATTGGAGCATCAGTGGGTCCTGTTTTGGTTGTCTGCTGTGCAGTACCTCACATGAAATGGCAGCTTCCATTTTAGACTTCGGCTCTTTAACGGCAGCCCACACTGTTAAGGTGAAGTCACACATTATTCAGCAGGAGGGTAGGAAAACTGGGCATGTGGGTTTCACTTTCAGAGTGTTTTTGGGGAAAATGAGAGCAGTGATACTGGTGAGTATTACATGCTGACCTTCAGCTAGTTGACATTGCAGTGAGGAGGAGTATGGCTGTTGGAGGTAACAACACTCTGTAGAGGAAAGCAAAAGGGAGAGTATGTATGGATCAGTAAGGATGAAACAGAAGAAAAAAGACAGGTGAGATCAGGGAGGTGAAAAACTCTTATTTACCCACGTCTCACTGTGACAGTGGCTAAAAAGACACCTGAAGCAAAGGAAGAAAAGGAAGATCTCAGGACAGTCCCATTGTATTAGTTAATTTGCCTTTCTTGCGTTGTGTTCCCCAGCAGAACCTGTCTGTGGGTGTGAGAGTGAGTTAGACTGAAAAGATGTTTGTTTCTGTTGGAGCCGTCTGCGTGTTTGCACGCTCTGCACAGCCAGAGGTTGTCAGATCTCTGCCCACAAGAGAGTGGTGTTGAGCCATTCACGTCCATATGAGCTGTAAGGGTCCCATGGACAGGTTTTTAAAACGTGAAGTATGTCTTTCCCATTGTTTTTTCCATCAAATATGCTTCACCCTGAAATGAAAAACCACAAGCAAATTGGAATGGGGATGTTTAGAGTAGACAGAGAAACTGTGCCTGTGCACTAGCTGTTGTATCCATGGAATCACTGAATGGTAGGGGTTGGAAGGGACCTCTGGAGACCATCTAGTCTAATCCCACCCTGCTAGAGCAGTTTCTCCTAGAGCAGATTGCACAGGAACTTGGGTGATCATGTCCAGGTGAGTTTTGAATGTATCCAGAGACAGAATCCACAATCTCTCTGGGCAGCCTGTTCCAATGCTCTGCCACATGCACCATGGAAAGGATTTTCTTATGTTCAAGCGAAACCTCCTGTGTTCCAGTTTACAACATGGCCCCCTGTCTTGTTGCTGGGCATCACTGAGAAGAGTCTGGTCCCATCCTCCTGATTCTCACCCTTTAGATCTTTATAAGTATTGATTGGATCAAGGCTCCTTGTAATGAATTTTAACTGCAATTTTTATACTCTAAAAAAATTAAATATCATCACAGTTTTTTGTCTTTGACCTTTGGATCAAAGACCTTTTAATGTCCCAAGGTCTTTAAAAAGCATCTCTTAATGTGGAGCATAATAATGCTTTCAGTACAAGGGTGGTGAGGCCCTGGAAAAGGATGCCCCCACCCTGGAAGTGGCCAGGTTGGATGGGGCTGTGGGCAACCTGGCGCGACGAGAGGTGTCACTGCCCGTGGCAGGGAGGTTGAAGTAGATGATCTCTAAGGTCTTTTCCAATTGCAGCCATTCTGTGATTCTAATGAATGTGTATGAAGTGGTGATGAATAGTTTCAAACTACAGCAATCTCCTAAGGGGTTGTTCAGTAAAAAGTCTCCATGAACACAATTAAACACACTTTAAAAAGTCCCAGAGAGACCAAGTTAAAAGTTCTCCTGTGTGCTCTTTTTAGCCTGTTTGTTGGTCAGCAGATTGTGTAAAAAGAGCTTCACAGTTTATCTTATGCACGAGTTCAGGAGCACCCATCATAGAATCATTAGGGATTGGGAGGGACCTCGAGAGATCATCTCTTCCAATCCCCCTGCCACAGCAGGATCACCTAGACCAAGTCACACAGGAACGCATCCAGGCGGGTTTTAAACCTCAGTGTTTTATTCCATACCGGAGTTCTGTCTTGCACGTTATCACTCCTTTATTTTATTACTTGGCCATTTCCAGTCCTTTGTCATCTTCAGTTTGTCAAAACCATCTATTGCTCTTTTTGAAGTGTTGCCGCTCTTGATTTCTTGATCTGTCTTTATCCCACACTGTCCCCAATGTGTTTCTGGGTATCATCTTCATGAAGCCTGAGAAGAGAACAAGTGCCAGCCAGGACTCTTGTTGCCTGATTGCATAGACATCAATCCCACTTGAAATGCAGAGGCCAAGGCTCTGATGAGGCTGTCTATCCGCTGCTGCTAGATCAGGCTCTTGTCTGTGAAGGCATGATGCTGTTAGCAGTGTTGCAGAGGAACTTCTTCGCAGTGAGGGTGACAGAGCACTGGAAGGGGCTGCCCAGGGAGTTGTGGAGTCTACTTCACTGGAGATGTTTAAAACCCACCTGGATGTGTTCCTGTGTGACTTGGTCTAGGTGATCCTGCTGCGGCAGGGGGAATTGGACTAGATGCTCTTTCGAGGTCCCTTCCAATCCCTAATGATTCCATGGTTCCATGACTCATGTGAGTTGCTGTGCTGGGCTGTGTCGTGTTTTACCACATTGCTTCCATAAGCTGAAATTAAATGTTTAAAAAAGAGGGAGAGAAATAAGCCTCTTTTGCAGCTGGGGAACATTTGACTCCTGTTGGGGAGGAGCTATTTTAAAGCTCAGGCTGAGGGATGGCTAATTTTTGCCTTTCAGCCAGACAGACTCAGCTAATGGTCTATATAGTTCAAAATACTTCGTTGGCCAAATTCTTAAAGAGAAGAGGGAAAACAAATAGAGCAGGAAATGTCCTTAAACCAGCAAGATATAGAGATGTGGCTCTAAAGTGAAAAGATCTTAACTGTACCTGCACCCTCCTGTGGGTCAGGGCTGCAGCGATGTGCCTTACTGTGCCATGTTATTCAACCGTGCATTTTCTTCAGTAATGAGGCACAGGCTGAGGACACTGCAGGGATTTGAAGGGCGGTTCTGCTCAAAGCACTCATGTTGCACGAGTCACTTGGTCTCCAAGTGGGGTTCATGAGTTGGTGGTTATCCCACTTGAACATTTTGGACACACAGTGCAGTCAGAGGCTCGTGGGAAAGCGAATGCTAGAAGCAGTTACACAGCAGAGATTGCTGTCCAAACAGCACCAGGTGTTGTGACTCATCTTCTTCACAGTGAGGGTGACAGAGCCCTGGAACAGGCTGCCCAGGGGGGTTGTGGAGTCTCCTTCTCTGGAGACATTTAAAACCTGCCTGGACATGTTCCTGTGTGACTTGGTCTAGGTGATCCTGCTGTGGCGGGGGGATTGGACTAGAAGATCTTTTGAGGTCCCTTCCAATCTCTAATGACTCTATGCTTCTATGACCTGCCTCACTGCTGATGTTCCGCTGCTACGTGACGTACGGCTGCCGACGAGGTGTATTTAAATCTCAGAGCAGAGGGTCAAACACATTTCATATTACAGACGGATGCCGTTTGACTCTGTCTTGAACCTGACTGCCGTGTGAAGGAGTTCTGCAGCTGTTTGGGGACATCATGAAACAAATGGTGACTGGAGAAAAAAGCCACATCCCTTTGTGACAGGGCAGCTGAAGTAAAAAAGTGTCAAACTCAAAAAGCAGTTCCTCAAGACTGTTTTTACTAGAAGGCACTGTGATCTTTGGTGATGACAAGCAGCAAAACCATTGTCTGTAAAGAAACACAACAATTGTGCACCGTTGCCCTTAATCTGTGCCTTCTTGATTCAAGAACAGCCTGGCCTTAGCCTAAAGTATTGATGTCTTCTGTCACAGCTCTGGTCCTGCTGCTGATACTCCACACAGCAGGATGTGGTGCTGGCTTCCTCTTGCTCAGGAATCAGCACTGACGGGGTGGGCTTTTGTACAACTAAACAAGCCCTGTTGTGTTTCTGGACCCTTCCTACCCTGTCTCCCCGCCAAGGCAGCTCACTTTGCCGAGGGCAGCTGGCATGGCCCTGGAGCAGACAGTAGTCACTCACAAGTTTTTGCAGGGCACAGGAAGGTTTTAGTGTTCTCCATGGCATTGCACCTTCAGCTTATGCCCTGGGTGGCTGCTCCTCTCTTCCCTGCTGCGTGCGTCCTGGACTCTGCGCAACTGCCTTCTCCTCAAACAGAAATAAATGCTGATGAGTGATTGTGACAGCAGTGACCTCATGAAGGTCAGGCTCCTTCCTATCAAACCTGCCCTTTGCGTGTGCAAAGTGTTGTTGACAACAGCCTCTCGCAAGACAAAGAAGTGTCTGTGGGCGAGTGGGTGTAATGTCTGCTCTTCTGCAAGCTGGGTTCTAAAAACACCACTTGTGAGCTACCTGCTGGGAGCAGCTTTAGAAGTCCGCCCATGCGGGGGACACTTAACTTCTCTGGTGGGAAATGTATTTGAAGAGATGTTTATTCCAAGACAAAAGTTAGCACAAAGGCAAAAGGATACTGGAAGATAAGTATCTTGTGGTCTTGAGCAGCATCAGTCTTACAGTGGCTGGTGCTTTTCATTGGGGAATGGTGGTGCTTGGAAGGAACCTCTGAAGATCATTTAGTCCAACCCTCCTGCCAGAGCAGGATCACCCAGACAAGATCACAAAGGCACACATCCAGGCAGGTTTTGAATGTCCCAAGAGAAGGAAAAACTCCACAGCCTGCTCCAGTGCTTTGTTAGCCTCCCAGTAAAAACTATTTCCCTTATGTTTAGGTGGAACCTTCTGTATTTGTTTGTGACCACTGCCCCTTGTTCTTTGCTGGGCACCACCAAGAAAAGTCTAGTCCTACCCTCCTGACACTCACCCTTTAGATATTTATAAGAATCAATCAATACTGGCAGGGGGATTGGACTGGATGATCTTTCGAGGTCCTTTCCAATCCCTTATGCTTCTATCATTAGGGATTGGAAGGGACCTCAAAAGATCATCCAGTTTAATCCCCCCGCCACAGCAAGGTCACCCAGACCAAGTCGCACAGGAACACGTCCAGGCAGGTTTTAAACATCTCCAGAGAAGGAGACTCCACAACCCCCTGGGCAGCCTGTTCCAGTGCTCTGTCACCCTCACTGGGAAGAAGTTCCTTCTGATATTTATATGGAACCTATGTTCCAGCTCATACCCACTGCTCTTGTCCTATCACTAGATGACACTGAGAAGAGCCTGGCTCCATCCTCCTGACACCCACCCTTCACATATTTGTGGACATTAATGAGGTCACCCCTTAGTCTCCTCTAAGCTAAAGAGACCCAGCTCCCTCAGCCTCTCCTCATAATGTTCTATGATTCTGTGAAATCTCCCCTTGGTGTCCTCCTCTCTAGGCCAAACAGCCTCAGCTCTCTGAGCCTAAAGCAGATACTCCAGCCCCCTGGATGTAGCTTAGCTGCTCTCCAGTAGTTCTTTCTTGTTCTTAAACAGGGGACCACAGAAAGGCAGTGTTCCAGATGTGGCCTCACCAGGGCAGACTAGAGGGATAGGAGAACCTCTCTCAGCCAGCGGGCCACCCTGTTCTTAATACACCCCAGAAGATGGTTTTGGCAGAGGTTTTAGGTTAGTGAGGGCTTGGTGCAGCTGATGTAAAACATGTGTCTGAGTGGTCCTCAGCCAAGTCCTTGGATTTTTACACGAATCCCCCTCACCTCTTCTGCAGAGACTCTGAATTATTGTGTGAGCAGAGGCTTTGTGCACAGCTCCATGTGGTTGTGTTCACTCTGGACACCTGTCTCCTGCACAGTAGAGCTGCAATTTCTATTGAATTTCGTTGGTTATCTGCTTGTATTTGAAGAGCTTGTCTTCCACTGTTTTCTTGCCGTTGCAGAAGCCCCTTGGCAAATTGCACAGCGTTGTCACAGAAGTGTTTCCATTGCCTTTTGCTGAAATGGAGTAAGGATGAGGGATAAGATCCTTCTGATAGACCTTTCTTTGTAGGTCTGTTGTGGAAGGTTTTATTAAACAGAGCTTAGAACGTCTGTCTTTTGCTCGAAGGCTGGTATTTATTTCCAGGTACCCTTCTCTAGTGCTCTAGTAGTTGGACTTCCTGTCTGAATGAGTTATACTAATTTCAGTGCTGGAAATCCAAACATAGCTGTGGGGAGAGGAGTCAAATTATAGTTTTACCACAGGATCGGGAGGTGGGCAGTAGAAAGAAGCTGCACTCTCTCCCTGCATAAGGATGGGTGCCTGTCTCCAGTGTGATCAGAGGGAACCAGGACCCAAATTAGGTTGAAACAGAGGACTGTGCAGAGGCACAACTGTACTGGGAGCTGTGACTGTTGCCTGACTTCTCCTAGAACTTCAGTTCCTGGGGTCCACAGCCAGAAAAAAACAAAATGTCAGCAGCAGTGCTCATTGCAGAGCAAGATCTCCATGGCTGTCACATCACCATGGCTGTCACATCAGGTTCTAATCATTACAGAAAAGGAAAGAAACAATAATTTAGGCTATTTCTACATGTAAAATTCTCAATAATACTATGTGTTTGTGAATTTCTTTGTTACCGCTAAAGCCAGAAGCTCCAGGCTCGAGCATCAGTGAGCTGTGCATAGCCAAGGGGTTTGCAGTGGCCCACAGTTGCTTATCTCACAGAATCACAGAACATTAGGGACTGGAAGGGGCCTCAAAAGATCATAGAATCATTAGGGATTGGAAGTGACCTCAAAAGAGCATCCAGTCCAATCCCCCTGCCACAGCAGGATCACCTAGACCAAGTCACACAGGAACATATCCAGGTGGGTTTTAAAAATCTCCAGAGAAGTAGCCTCCACAGCCTCCCTGGGCAGCCAGTTCCAGTGCTCTGTCACTCTCACTGGGAAGAAGTTCCTTCTGGTATTTATATGGAAACTTCCTCCATGCTGCCTCTGACATCTCCATCATGGCAGCATTTCCCCATGCTGCATCATTATGTGGAGTTGTGGCCATAAAGACCTGGTTAGCTACAGAAATGGATGTCACATCAGAGCCTGGTACAGCATGCTCTGTTCGTGGGCTAGGAAAAGCTCAGACAGAGCCAGGCTGGCTGGCATCAGTCCCCAGCTGGCACCAGCTCAGCAAAAAGCTTATGGCTGCCAACAGCAGCGATGATGCCATGCTGTGGGGCTGCCTGGGTATGGCATGCAGCCAGCATGAGCTGGTTTTGATACTGGTTCTATGCTGGGAAATGAGTTTCCTTGAAGGTTCACAAAAGTTAATGTCTTGTCACGGTGCGTGTTTGAGTGCAGCCCTTGCGTTAAGCCTCAGCCGGCTCTCACTGGCTTTATTTGGGGTTTGGAGCCTTTAAAAGCAAAAAAAAAAAAACCAAACGGGGGAGAAGAATGAAGCCTAAACCTTCCTTTATTCCATTTTTCAGTTATATGACTGGATGTTGTAGGAGATGGAAAGATTTGAGCTTAGCTGCTGGAGAGCATTAGTCATACGAAGAAGTGCCTGCTGTGGGCGCGGGTAAGTTTTGAAGGTGGTTTAGGTAGTGAAGTGCCTGCAGTGCTGACAGGACTATGAGTGAGCAGGATCAGGTTTTGTGACTCTGGTCCAATTTCTTTAGTGAAGAGAGCCTCCTAGACCCTGCTGAAGGCAGAGGATGCCCTGTAAGCTGGGATGATACTTCCAAGAATCCCAGCTGTGCAGGGCAGGTGGAGGAAGTCCTTTCATGGCCTTGCATTACCATTTTGGCTGCCTCTGGAGAGGTACCTGGCAGCAGACGGAAGTGGTGACGCAGCGTCCTTATAGAAAACCATGAAGCATGCAATTTCATCTCGGCAGAGAGGTCTGCTCCCGCAGCACAGGCGCCTTCCAGTTAGCGTACGTCACGGGCGGGCAGTGCCAGAACTCAGAGACATTTCAGCAGGCACAAATGCTAGAAACCTTCAGGAAAATTTTTGTCAGTGATTTGAGCCCTGAAGTTAATAAAAACAGAAATTGCAGAGAAGTGTTATGTACCTTCTCCAGTTGTGGGACCACACAGGTTGGGAACAGGTAGCAGCTCTTGACCCTGCTTCCCCAGCCTTTGCCTGCTTTTCATAGAACCGTAGAATCATTAGGGATTGGAAGGGACCTCGAAAGATCTTCTAGTCCAATCTCCCTCCCACAGCAGGATCACCTAGACCAAGTCGCACAGGAGCACATCCAGGCAGGTTTTAAATGTCTCCAGAGAAGGAGACACCACAACCCACCTGGGCAGCCTGTTCCAGCGCTCCGTCACCCTCACTGTGAAGAAGTTCCTTCTGATATTTATATGGAACCTCCTATGTTCCAGCTTAGACCCATTGCCCCTTCTCCTATCACAAGATGGCATTGAGAAGAACCTGGCTCCATCCTCCTGACACTCATCCTTCACATATTTATAGACATTAATGAGGTCACCCCTCAGGCTTCTCCTTCTTCAGGTCTTCACATTTGGCTGTGCTTTGGAGAGGACGCACATGGACCTGAGTGAGGTCTGGTAGTCATCTTGCCCTGGGAACTGGGTCAAGGGAAAGCGAAAGAGTGGTACCTCAAGGGTCAGCAGAAGGAAGGTTTTGCCTGAATTCTTCTGTTCTCTGAAGTGGACACAGCTCTTCTCCCTTCACAGCTGCATGAATTGGCAACTGCAAACAGAAGGCTGGCTTGGAAGGACACGGAACAGGGAACTGGTCTTGAAGATGCCCGCTGGTACTGAGCAGGCTCCACATTTCACAGGAGACAAAAATTGGTGGAATTCCCTTCCCTTTGAGGGGCTGGAGATCGTGGTTTGGCCCAGTTCCGTGAGGATGTGTCATTAACCCCCGTACGCCTTTGTGTGGGGGGTGAATTAAATGTGTCTTGTTTTATTCCCCAGATTGAGCCAGGTTTGGTTTTTGCCTGCATTTTATAAGTGGTTTTTGAACAACCCTTGTTTTGATTTTGGTTCTTTTTTAAACCCTCAGTGCTCCAGCACTTGTTTTTGAATTTTGAGAGTTAATTGCTTCTTTTTGCACAGAGCCCAGCTTGCAGCCCATCTGTCTGCAGCCTCCAGCACAGATGGGGGTGGCCACACAGCTCTGGTTTCGAGAAGTGTCTCTGCATGGCATTGCTTCTGAAGGAGAAACATTTGCAAAGAGCTTGGAGCCCATTGCTCAAAGGAGGGTGGTATGAAAATGCTGGAGATGGAAGTGAAGCGAGTGTGAAGCTGGTGTGGGAGGTGCGGAGAGAGAGGTTTCAGGAGCTTGCCTCACATAGAATCATTGGGGATTGGAAGGGACCTCAAAAGATCATCTAGTCCAATCCCCTTGTCAGAGCAGGATCACCTAGACCACGTCACACAGCACGTCTGTTGTGCAGGAGCATGGTCTATCTTGGTTTTGGCATCTCTAATGCTTCCTGCTCTTTGTACTCATGTCTTTGAGTTTCCTTGTCCGCACAAACGCTGTACAGTCCAACTTGTCAAACAGAAAGTTGATATTCCTGTATGTTCTAATGAGCCCAGCAAGCCCTTTGATATCTGAGCCACCACAGAATCACTGAATCACTGAGGCTGGAAAAGACTACTAAGATCATCATCCAGCCCAGCCCATGACCTAACATCACTGCATCGGCCAGACCAGGGCACTAAGTGCCACATCCAGTATTTTCTTAAACACCTCCAGGGCTGGGGACCTCACCATTTCAGAGCCTGATCACCCTTTCCATGAGGAAGTTCTTCCTCACATCCAACCTAAACCTCCCCTGGTGCAGCTTCAGGCCCTACCTTCTTATCCTGTCACTAGTTGCCTGGGAGAAGAGCCTGACCCCCACCTGTCTACAACCTCCCTTCAGGGAGTTACAGAGTGATAATGACGCCCTGAGTCTTCTCTTCTCCAGGCTAAACACCCCCAGCTCCCTCAGCCTCTCCTCATATAAGACTTTCCTTCCAGTCCCCTCCTTCCAGATAACCTGAGGTTGCCAGCTTTAACCTGGCCAGGTTTTACCCATCCTTGTTTCACTGCTTCCCAACCTGGCCATTTCCAGGGGCCAAGCATCTCAGGACAGGACTTGGGGAAATGCAAAGTGGCATTTAAAATGCTGGTCAGAGAGGCACTTCCCTTAGCCATGGTCCATTTCTTACCTACTGCAAGGTTGCAGTGTGTGAGCTGGGGGGATTTTTTCTTGCAAAACAAAAGTAGAGCTGGACAGTCTGGCTGATGCTGTGGGATGCCCTGTGAAAGGGATTAGAGAGACAGACCTGGATCGTTTGGCTCATGGCTATTGGAGGTTGTGGAAATTCAGGGTCAATAGTCAGCTGATGCTGTTGTGGGTGCTGGTGCCACAGCTGTTTTAGGGCCTCTGGAGGGGAGGGAGGTGACCTCAGAGGGAGTGGCTGGTGGGGCAGAGACCCAGGCTCCAAAAAAGCCAAGTGCACTCATTGTTTATCATCTCCTCGCACAGTGGTGCTTGGACGCAAGACAGTACCAGCGCTTTGGGGGCTGTGCTAAATTCAGGTTAGACTTAAAAATAGACCCAGAACAAAACATGGTAATTGTTGGGGGTGCCTAAAAAAGGTTGGCAGAGTGAACTCATATCTGTCTGGAGAGAGGGGTATAATTTTGTCGTAGATTGAGAGGAAAATATGTCCTGCAGTATCTGCTCAGGGGTAGGGTAGAGAAGAATAGGAAAACCTTTTTCCAAAGGGGGGTGTGTGCATGAAAGCAAGTGGTTTAATGATGCTCTTCTCAAGGCCGTTGCGTTGTAGGGAGAGCAGTGAGACCAGAGCAGCAATGGGACATCCTCTACATGGGGGGCAGAGAGAAGAAAAACATGCTAGTTGCATTTGGCACTTGTGTGACCACTGCACAGTCTTCACATGGCAGATGCACGTGGTCCCCTAGATGGTAGGCATAGAACCATAAAATCGTTTAGGTTGGAAAAGACCTTCAACATCATCAACTCCAACCATTCATAGAATCATAGAATCATTAGGGATTGGAAGGGAACTCGAAAGATCACCTAGTCCAATCCCCCTGCCACAGCAGGATCACCNCTCCAAGGTAAAGAGACCCACCTCCCTCAGCCTCTCCTCATAAAGGGAGGTGCTCCACCTCCTTCATCATCCTCATTGCTCTGCGCTGGACCCTCTCCAGCAGTTCCGCATCCCTCTTGAACAGAGGGGCCCAGAACTGGACACAATACTCCAGATGTGGTCTCAGTAGTACAGAGCAGAAAGAGAGAAGAACCTCTCTTGATCTGCTAACCATCCCTCTTCTGATCATCATAGGATCATAGGATCATAGGATGTTAGGGGTTGGAAGGGACCCAAAGAGATCATCGAGTCCAACCCCCCTGCCGCAGCAGGACAAAACTATCTAACACAGATCACAGAGGAACGCATCCAGGCGGGCCTTGAAAGTCCCCAGAGAAGGAGACTCCACGACCTCCCTGGGGAGTCTGTTATAGGATCTGTTATAGGATCCA
Organism: Rhinopomastus cyanomelas; assembly: GCA_013400115.1. Taxonomy (NCBI): domain Eukaryota; kingdom Metazoa; phylum Chordata; class Aves; order Bucerotiformes; family Rhinopomastidae; genus Rhinopomastus; species Rhinopomastus cyanomelas. The sequence goes on from VXBP01007874.1 coordinate 88,718, forward strand.
CCCCAGGAACCCAGCTCTGCCAAGCTCATCAATAAACCATGTCCTTAAGCACCATATCTATATGACTTAAAGGCATCCAGAGATGGTGATTCAACCACGGCCCTGAGCAGCCTGTTCCGAAACTTGATGACCCTGTCAATGAAGAAGGTTTTCCTAAACATCCCCTGGCACAACTTGAGGCCATTTCCTTTGGTCCTATTGCCAGTTACATGGGTGAAGTGGCCGACCCCTACCTCTCTACAACCTCCTTTCAGGTAGTTGTAAAGAGCAATAATGTCTCTTTTCAACCTTCTTTTCTCCACACTAAACAACTCCAGTTCCCTCAGCCGCTCAACATGTTGTAGTCTACAAACTTGCTGAGGGTGCACTCGACCCACTAATCCAAATCGTTGCTACAGATGTTAAACAGAACTGGCCCCAGTACAGAGTCCTGAGACCACCAGCTAGATTTAACAGCATTTACCATCACTCTTTGGCTCTGGACATCCAGCCCCTTTTTAACCTGGTGTAATGATGGCAGGAGATTCTGGAGGCTAGAATTAAGCAGCATCCACAACAGCAGACTGACAACACATCTACTTGCACAAGTTCAGTTGTGGCATCATGGTGTCACAGGATGGAGGAAGCTTTCTGGATGCTGTTGGCGCAGGTGACAACGGCAAATTCAGATGTACAGGGCCCTGACTCAGTCCTGACCCTGCTCAAGTTTCCTCAAGTCACTTCTTTTGTAGCACCAGTGTCTCCTGTGAATCCCTATAAACCTGTTATGTCCATCCCTGTTATGTCCCCTGAGCTCTGCCCCCACCTCTGGGAACTTTTTAGTCCTTCATCAAGGGGCTGCTACAGGTGACTGTGGTTTGCCAGGGCTTAGCAGCAGGAAAGACCAGGAGCCATCTGCAGTTGAGGGTAAATGCTGTCTCACAGGCTTCTCTTAACACAGTGGCTTCCTGAAGCAGGGGTCTGCTGTCTGAAGGGCTCTTTCTTCAACCCAGGGCAGCATCCAAGGAAGACGTGCAGATGCTCCTCATAGAGCATCAATGTTGTCATTTACACTTCTCCCCCAGCAAAACACCCATGGGACACTCAGCCCAGCAAAACACCCACGGGCACCCATGGGACACTCAGCCCGTGGCCGTGCCCATCGTCTGCCACCTGGCTGCGAGGAGAGCCTGGCTTGCACAGCTCAGCCCCGTGCTCTGCTTCAAAGCAACTTCTTTGCACATGCAGCATGTTTTTATCAGCCGAGCGGAGGTGCTGCTGGCATGGCAGCGTTCATAATGACCCAAAACCAAGCAAGGAAGTCACCCTCCTTCCAGCCAGGCTCTGGCAGAGGGAAGAGCTGGGGTTACAGTTGGAGCATGATGGTCCTGTCCTGCACTGCACAGGGAGCGAGATGTGGTTGCAGTGGGTCGCTGTGAGTGTGCACAGCCAGAGGCTTGCAGGCTCCCTCCATGAGCAAGTAGGGGCTGCACCGAGAAGCCCTGGGCTGTATGTGTGTCATCTCATCCGTGTCACTGTATGCGCCTGTCAATGTGTGTACGTGCCCATATGCGTGTGTGTGTGTGATGCTGCCTGCATTTGCAGCCTGGAGCAGAGGTCTCAGCCCCTTGCCAGCAGCTGGGGTGCTACCTCCCTCTGTGTGCAGGGGGTGAGATCCTCCCTGAGCACCTCCTTTTGGTGTTTCCTTTCTTCCTTGCAGAAGTGTCTGTGGGCATGAAAATGGGATCACAGAACTGTCCCAGCTGAAAGGGACCTCTAGGTATCATCAAGTCCAACCCCCATCAAAGCAGCACTGCCAAGAGCACATTGCACAGGGCTGCATCCAGGTGAGGTTTCAATGTCTCCTGAGAAGGAGACTCCACAGCCTCTCTGGGCAGCCTGTTCCAGGGCTTTGGGACTTGCACTGTGAAGAAGTTGTTCCTTATTTCTACAAGAAACTTCTTTTGTTCCAGCTTGTGCCCAGTGCTCCTTGTCCTGTTACTGGGCACAACTGGAAACAGCCTGGCACTCTTTTCCCTTATAGCAGCTCTTTAGACATTTATGGGTGTGGATCGGCCTCCTCTGAGTCTTCTCAAGGCTAAACAGTCCCAGCTCTCTCAACCTTTCCTTATAAGAGAGACACTTCAGATCTCCCGTCATCTCCGTTGCCCTTTGCTGGATTTTCTCCAGTCTCCTCCTTCTAACACAGCGCTCAGTGCTCTGCCCCAGGGCACAAGGGGAAGGCTGAGGTCTGGCAGGGGATTCAACGTGGGTTTCAGCAGCTTGACCCATGGCAGGGGGCAAATGCTGCTCCCAAGGGCATGTGTGAGGAGAGCGCCTTCCTTGGGCTGGGGTCTGGCGCTCGATGCGGGTGATGACGGAGTTGTTTGTGTGTGTCATGGCGGGAAGTGTGTGAATGGAATAAATTTAGCAGTCAAAACACAGACCAGCACAGTCAGTCATTAACTGCCAGCCCGTGTCATCATCCTGCAACCACAAGTTGCTTTTCTTAGGGCTGGTGTCCCGGCGGATGCCAGGGGAAGTGTGGGATGCCAGTTCCTGATGACGCCTCCGCGCGTGGCAGCACTGCCTGCTGGTGCCATTGGCTGCCCCTTGCCCGGGGCTGGCAACAGCCAGCAGTTAAATGCCCTTGTGGCCGTGCCGGGACACACAGCTCAGGGCACCCCAACACAGGCAGCCAGTTTCTCCCTTCCCGAGCACTGGAGGAGATGCTGGTTTGCACCACTTCTCAAGGTAAAAGGTTCGGTTTCTTTGGGTTGTTTTGGTACTGCCTGGGGTGGAACGGCATCGTCTAGGGACTGGGGCTTTAGATCTTCTTGCAGGTTTCTGTAGAAAGCAAGGAGATACTTGAGATGGAGGTGTTGCTTCCTAAGGGAAGGAATGAGGAGCACGGCTCTGCTCCGGCAGGTTTTGGATGCGGAGTGATGTGCAGTGCAGTTAGCATCCCCGTGGGGATCTGATGCTGGGCTGCCTGGGAGAGCAGGGCCAGAGGAAAGCTGCTCACTGCTCTACCTGCCTTTGCTGGCTGCAGTGCTGATGGGATTCCAGACCAATCCGGTGGACATTGGGGACGCAGCTCTCCACAGGGTTCTCTTACCGTGGTGCTTGGCTTTGGGTTGGTGGAGACCATGACAGGTCTCACAGTGCTGCCAGTCGGTGGTGCCAGCTCCCATCATGGCTGCTGAGCTCAGGTGATGTTACTGTGGAATCATGGGCTTTGGAGGAGCTTTGCAGCTCTTCAGTGGTGCTTAGGCAAAACATCTGTGAGAACACGGCCAGGTGTTCCAAGTCACAAACCAGGAGATGCTGAGAGGTGGCATGAGGACAAATCCTTGGGTTGACTTGCTGGTGAGCACCACATGCCAGGAAGGACAGGCTGTTATCAGGTGGAAGGGCTTAATGGGGCCAAGTTACAGCCAAGACCACATGCAAATGTTTTGCTCTCGTGTGCAAGTACTTTGTTCCCTGTTGCAGCTGCAGGGACCACAACAACCATGAGGACTGTGTTCTTGGTGCTGCTCCTCTGGGCCGTAGCTTCTGCTTATCCTGTAAGTACCCAATAGACAGGTACTCAAACCCCAAACCCAAATGGTTTAATCCAGCCAAGGTGTGCCAGTCGCTGACCAGTTGTTTTCTGGATGTGTTTAGGTGCCTGGCTGTGAGCCTGACCGCCCCTGCCACAGTGCCCAGCAGGAGGTAAGCTGGGGGGTGCTCCAGTCCCACAGGTGGCAGCTGCTTGTGGAGCAAGTCTGGGATGGGGAGCCAGCCCCAGGCAGGCATCCTTGGACGGGGAAACTGCAGGAATAGCTGCCACTTCTTGGAGCTTTGCCCATCTGCTTAGTGTTTTCAAGCTGTTTCAAGCTGTTTTCTGCTCCGTTTGCCTCGCGTCCCTGTGCACGTTCTCAGTTCACCTGATGTGTTGGCCTCGAGCCATCGTGGTTTGGGCTTTGCCGAGCTGCCCTTTTGGTGGTGACTGCTTTTCATTTTTTCATCACCAAAAACAACTGAGGGGCTGAGGTGCAAGTGACGAGAAAAGCTTGAGGGCTTGCGCGGCTTGGGAGCGATTCCACAGCAGCAGCAGCAAGCGAGAGGTGACATTAGATAAAGCAAAGCCCTGCATTGTGTTTTGCCTCTAGGCCACAGCAAGCGAAGACTACACCAACAAGCTGGGCAACCTCCTGGGTGGTGCAAATGGCAGACACTCTCCTGCCAGTGCAGACACCGGGCACAATGACCTTGCCAGGGATCTGACTGATAGGGATGCTGTGGATGAGGAGCTGGGTGAGCCTGGTGGCCAAGACAAGGAGGGCAGAGCTGGGGAGGCTCAACACCTGAACCAGGTGGACCACAAGGACGCAAACGGCCAGGATGGGAACGACTTTGGTTTTCTGGTGAGTGAGAGGAGAGGGGTCTTTCAGTCTGCCAGAAAGATGCTCCCGAATCTGATGTTGGTCAGGGTGGCAGTGCTGATAGTGCCTGTGACCTGCTGGCCTTTGCATTTGTCTTCATTTGTCACCCCTGCAGGAGGAGGATGCACGTGACACTGATGATGGTAATGGAGAGCACCATGGCATGGGCATCAATGGCCTTCCCTCCCACGCTGGCGGGTTCCTGGACGAGGAGGATGACAGTGGGGATGACACTTTTGATGGGAATGGGGAAGAGGAGCAGGGCGAAGGTCCTACATATGTAGCTGGTGCCAATGGGGTAGATGAACACACCCACGACAGTGGCCGTGGGGATGCTGGGGCTGGTGGAGGGCACGACGACAGCAGCAGTAGTAGCAGCAGCGAGAGCATTGGGGCAGATCACCGAAGGTACAGGAGCTACCTTGGCAGCTACTATGAGCCGGCCTACAGACAGAGAGGGGGCAGCAGCAGCAGCCAGGAGGAGGAGGAGAGCTACAACTTTGAGGATGAAGCCATGCAAGGTGATGACCCCTCTGTCTTCAGCAGCCTGGGTAGCAGCTTGTACAGAGGACGTCTTGCTGGCCCCCTGGGGACCAGCCGGGAGAGAGGCTGGGCAGCTGACTCCCATCACTGGGAGGAGGGTGAGAGCAGGTCTCCAGAGGTGGAAGACACTGACTCAGGAGAAGACAGCCCATCCACAGAGGACAACAGTGAGTCGGAAGATCCTGTTCCCAGCCAGTCAGAGGAAGACAGCACCAGCCGCTCCGGTGAGGATGAGGAGGACAGCCCCTCCAGGGAGAGCGAAAACAGCAAATCTAGAGAGAGCGCTGCTGACTGGTCAGATGAGGAGCCAGGGGAGTCTCCAGAAGACATCTCCCAGGAGGTGGTGAGCACATCCAGTGAGCGCAGTGGCAGTCAGTCCCAGGAAGGTCAGGAGGATGAGGCGTTTCCCAAGGATAGTGCACAGTCTGCACCAGACAGCAAGTCTGAGGAAGATGAAGGTGACCAGAGCCAGTCCACAGAAAACACTATGGAGAAGTCAGAGGAGGACGAGAATGACTCCAACACGGATGAGGATGTGCTGAGCTCATCAGCTGAGAGCCAAAGTGAATCCCTGGAAGATGATGGCAGCCAAGAGGACAACACAGGTGAGGACAGCAGTTCCAGAGAAAGCAACAACAGCGAGTCCCCAGAAGATGATGATGAAGAAAGCCAGTCTCAGGAAGATGACACACGTGAGTCCAACAGCCATGGGGACAACAGCTTGCCACAGGGTCTGGAGACCAGGAACCGCAAATGGCGGCCGGGCGACTACCACAACAAGGCTGCTGTCGACTACGATGACAATGACTGCCAGGACGGGTACTGAGACTTGTTGGCGCTGAGGGGTACGGGGGGATGAGGGGTTTAATTTATTTTCTATATAGCCTGGTTGACTTCCTCCTGAGACAATGCAACGGGTAAAATAAAGGTGGGTTTGCCAGTGCTCCACCTGGGAACGCTGCAGAGGGTGTGAAGTGATGCCAGACGCAGGGAAAAAGCCAACCTGCAATGAGCAAAGACGTCGTCTGCACCAAATTGGAGAGGATCTGTGAGCTGTGCCAGCAGGATAGTGCCCAAGGGCGCAGTGGTGGCTCTGCACTCCTGAAGCTGTGCCTAGGTGTGCTGAGCAGAAAGGCCCCTGCACTTACCCCTTGGATTTACCCACCACTGCCCTGGAAGCATTTGCCCACATGCCAACAGGAGCTTTCCGTTAGCTCCACGTTCCACAGATAGAGAGGACAAGAGGTAACTGGTGTGCACGCACGGCACACAGGCTCAGTAGGGTCTCATGTACCACTTCAGGATGAAATGGATGTATTATTTTGTAATAATGTACAGAAAACATTATCTCGAGTCCTTTTTTGCACTCCTATTTCAAGGTTGAAAAGTACCCTCTTGATTTCTTTAATGACTATTAAAACCATAAAACTCCCCGGTGTCCTGGTGCAGAGTGTGGTGGTTTCTCCTCTCCTGGAGGAGTCAGGTGCTGCCATTTGGAGCCAGTCTGGAGCAAGCAGAGGGCAAAGGGCAGGCTGTCTGAATGAGTAGCTGCAGCATAGTGGGGCACGCAGGGAAGCGGAGGCTTCCTCAAGGGCTACCTACATGACCCACCAGTGGGGTGGCAGAGGTGGCTAATGGCCCCAAAAAGCTGAACCTGGCTCTTTGCTCTGTTATAACTGTCACTTGCTGCATTGAGTGAGGGTTGTTCTGTTCCTCCTGAGGCTTTGGGAAGGAGATGCCCTGGGACACAGTGACCCTCTTCTCCAAGACCTCTGGCTCTGAGTATCCACAGTGGCTGCTGGTGCCAGGTCCCCCTGTAGCAGAGATGCAGGTGAGTGGAGGAAGAGGCTGGTAGAACATTGCTTTTCTTTGTGTACCTTATGTTTTTGCCTTCCTCCTAGCAAGCAAGCAAGCAAGCACCGCATTATTTGTTTAAAATCCCACCCAGGCCCCTCTTACTTGCTTAGTGTGTATGAGGAGTGGGGCATGTGTTGATGATGATGGAGGAAACCACAGGCTGCTGTGTAGCTTCACAGACTTGAACCGTGGAGCTGTAGCAGTAAAGAAATGACATATTTTAAAAGCAGTTGTAGCGAGAAGGCACTGAATCTGTAGACTCTTTCCACCTCTACAAAAGCTCCTGGCTTTAGTGGGATTGATGTTTTAACTTCTGCTCTGTAGAAGCTTTATTTTCTGCTTCTATGATTCTGCTTCTGTATGAGACCAGCTCTGAAACGTACAGCTTCCCCTAGCTTCTGCCCTGGAAACTTTGCATCCAGTTCTGGGCCCCTCAGCTCAGGAGATACACAGAACTGCTGGAGATAGTCCAGTGCAGAGCCATGAAGATGATGAAGGGAGCCAAGCACCTTGTGAGGAAAGGCTGCGGGAGCTGGGTCTCTTTAGCTTGGAAAAAGGGAGACTGAGGCGTGACCTCATTAATGTCTATAAATATGTGAAGGGTGGGTGCCAGGAGGATGGACACAGGCTCTTCTCAGTGTCATCTAGTGATAGGAAGAGGAGCAATGGGTGTCAGCTGGAACACAGGAGGGTGATGGAGCATTGAAGGGGCTGCTCAAGGGTGGGGGGGTGTTGTGGAGTCTCCTTCTCTGGGGATGTTTAAAACCCACCTGGATGTGTTCCTGTGCAACTTGGTCTGGGTGATCCTGCTGTGGCAGGGGGATTGGACTAAGTAGTCTTTCGAGGTCCCTTCCAGTCCCTAATGTTCTGTGATTCTTTCCTGACTGCCTCCTCCACCTCGCTGGTTCCCGCTTCACAGCAGGTACCTCAGCTCTGACTTGTTGCTCCGCTCCTGCCTTTTTTCGTTGTTTTTGGCTCCTGGCATTAGCTGCCTGAGGAGCAGGGGGTGCTGTGACACCGACGGAGATGCCTGTCGGGGTTGCGGGAACCGAGATGTTGTAGCGCAGTCCCACCGCCGGGGTGAGAGGCAGCACAAGCGCAGGTTGCGAAAAGGGCTGGAAGCCGGGTGGCAGCTGCTTCTTTGGCTTGAAGTTGAGGTAGGGATGTGCTTGTGGGCTCCTCTGTGTGGTGACACGGTGCAGGTCACTGCTGGCGACACCGCACTGCTCAGGCACCCAACTATCTACTGCTGGCCCTGCTGCTGGGCTGGAGCTGATGAGGGTGGGGGCCGGGAGGCTTTTCTTGGGTCTTTCTGGGAAAGTGAGGGGTGCCCCACACCTCTGCTGTGCACACAGCCCATGGGCAGGATGGCTGAGACGCTGCAAGTGTGGGATGAAAGGAGCTCTTGCAAGTTTGTGTGTGACTCTTGTGCAAGGGCCATGGGGGCACAGATGGGATGGGGCCACTTGCCTTTGCCCAGCTGCAAAGATGGAGAGCGCTTGCCCTCCTTTGTTTCGTGCACAGAGAGAAAAGCTGGGTTGGTCTGGTTTGAGCAGCAGGGGTGTGGGGTGTCTGCCTCACAAACGGCAGGTGCTGGAGGGGCTGCCCACCGTGTTCCCTTGACGTGTCTGTCACCTTTGGCAACCTCCCAGGAGCACGCTGCACTTTCACAGCCAGAAGCGACCGGAATTTGCCTCCCAATGGTTAGCTGCTCTGCAAAGTCCAGGAGGTCAGTGCCAGAGGTGACTGCTGTCAGCTGCTCCTGCCTGGACAGCTTCCCACAGGACTGGGCATCATGGGGTGGTGGTGGGGAACTCAGCCCTTCAGTGCAAAACCTCCCTCATGGCTGCAGAGAGGGAGCAGCTCATGCTGGGTCTCTGCTGGGAGGTGCTCAGCACCTGGCAACACATGTCTGCGAGGCTGTGCACGGATTTGGAGTACTGGTGGCCCTGTGCTGTCCCCATGGGGCCCACTGGTGTGTGAACAGAGTCACCCCACTTGCCATCTGGCAAGGCTTGGTGGTGGGCTGCATGTCATGGGGCAAAGTTTTGGGTGTCCAGAGATGGTGTGGCCAAGAGATGCCAGGATCATCATCTTAGCAACAGCTCCTGTGGCTGGTTTGTGTGGTACATGCCTGGGCACGGTGAGCATCCAAGAGGAGTGCCTCTGCTCTCTGCTGTCGAGCAGGCTGAGAAAGCATCTGGGAAGACCGCCCACAGGCTCTGGGATTGGAAATGCCCACATCAATGTGTGCCTTTCTCTTACCCACCCAGATGCCGTTTTTTGCACATTGGGGGTGGCTTCTAGAGCTGAACAGCGTGATTCACCCAGGAATCAGCAAAATGGGGTTTAAAGCAGATATTTTAGTCACATTTGGATTTGTGAGAACACAAGGCTGTGTCTTCTTAAAAGAGAAGTTTCTCACTCTCTTTCCTCCTGTCCTTTCCAAGAAGGAAAATATAATCTATTTTCAGTGAGTAGCTGGTGTGGTAGAAAGTGTAGAAGGCAGCAGCACTGAACCTGGCTGCAGCAGCTGGACTTGAGGTGGCCAAGGCTCGCAAGTTGCATTTGTTCCATGCCCTTATTTTCCTGGATTTGGTGAGAGAGATAGAGACCCTCACAGCCAGCAGAGCACGTCTCCACCCAGCAGTGGCTGTTTTGGCAGCACAGCCAAGTACCCTGGGCTTCCCATGGTGGGCCGAGTGCCAGAGCCAAGGCTTCTCCTTGGCCGCTGCTTGTCTGCAGCCAAATCTTCGAAACAATCTGATTGGATTGTCTCTTCTTGCCCCCTGTGATGTGTTTCTTTGATGGGAACTGGTCCTTGCCAAGCACTCTGTGAGGCCAGGAGTCTGATTGCGTTTCTCTGCCCCTTTCCAGGGGAGGAAAAATCTCTGTTGGTGTTGCTACTGCTGCCATCAATCTCAACAAAAGAAAAGTCTCAGCCATGAGAAAACAGCCTCTGAGCTCAGTGAAAGCCTCATATATGTCATGTTCCAAACGCTCTAACGAAATCTTTCTTCTGGCTCCCTTTACTGCCATTCCCTTTAGTAGCAAATAGCTTCCCTTGCCTCCCACTACAGCCCCGTGTTCCCCCACCAGTAACCAGCCCAAGATGGTCTCCATGCACCACATCTCCTACCAGACCTTCTCTGTTTGTAAACAGCAGGTCTAGTGAAGCACCTGCCCTGGCAGCTGTGGAAGGACATTCTCTTCCACACATTTGAGAAACCTCCTAGACTGTTTCCTCTCTGCTGTGTTTCCAGCAGGTGTCAGGTACGTTGAAGTCCCCCATGAGAGCGAGGGCTAGAGACTGCAAGACAGGTATTGCTCAGGCATGTGAGGACCTGGGTGGCGGCACGTGCAGGGATTTATATCGCTGTGCCCTTGCCTCGTTGATTTGCTGGGTTTCTGTTCCCCAGAGTTCAGGCTGCCTCAAAGTGCTGGCATTACAGAGCTGCCTGTGTCCCATGTGTAGACAGGCATATAAAAGGAATTAATTTCCTTTATCTGGTTTCCCACCTCAGAGAAAAAGGAAAATAGTATGAATTGTCTAGCTGCAGAGGGCCAGTATATAGAGCTTTCAGGGTATGTCCTGACATCTGAGGCTGATATGTGGTGCTTTTTAGGTGTTCTTCCCTCCCACTTCTATTCTAAAATCAACTGCTTGCAAGAAAATAACAAGCTGTGAGTCCAGCTGATGGTGGTTTGCTGTGAGAGGTAACGGGATGAGAGATGGATTCCCTATCCTGTTGCTGGTGCCCCCTTCTCCTTGCTCATTGCTTCGCCCCCCAGTTTGTGGCTCATGTTTCTGACAGCACGTTGGGAGAGGTGGGAGCCGGGGCAAACTCTGTCTCTGGCATCCCCCCTGTGTCCTTTGGAGGGGCCCTGGGCACTGTGCTGCGTGGCAGGTGTACCCCTTTCCTGGCTGTAGCAGCAGCACCTTGGCCTCTCCCCACCACATTCAAAATGTCCTTCTGGTTTTGTTTTCTTTGTGTATTTTTGGCCCTGAGGTTTCTGTCCAGAATAGCTCTAGGGTGTGGAAATAGAATGGTGCAGCCCCGACCGCAGCCTCAGCTGCGTGGAGGACTTGGGAGCGCACTGCTCTGCTCATTTACTGCCCTGCCAAAGTAATAATCTCATGTGGATACAGGAGCCATGTCAGCCTGCGCTAGACAGGAACACTCTGACCGTGAGGTCTCCCTGGGCTCGGGCAATTACTTCTAAACCCTATGCAATGACCTTGCTGGGTTGTGCCGAGTGCAAGCCCACCATGCTGTAGCACAAACCTGCTACCAGCCGCTGGTGCAGACCCCACCGGTGTTGGGCTGTGGGGCTGACTGCAGGGCTTGGGTGCAGCAGCAGGTGCCTGGGTCTTCTTTGCTCCCTGTGGTGCAAGGACAGCTATGGACACAAGAAGGGCTCACAGAACAGGCTGCCAGCCTAGCCCCCCGTCCACCTCACGTGAAGAGCAGCTCAGCAGTGCTCTCGTGCAGTTGAGAAGCTGATGGGAGTGCAAAACCTTGTGTTCGCACGTGTGGATTGCATCATGTAAACCTGCCTTGTTGCCTGAAGACGTTCCTGTTGTCACCCACAGGCACATCCCTGGGAGGCAGGCAAGCTGTCCTGTGCTTTGCTTCCAGCTGTCCATCTGCACAGGTGAGATTATTTTAGTGAGGCTGTCAGGTCACAGAATGTCTTTGGTTGGAAAAGACCATTAAGAGTGTAAAGCCCAACCATTAACAGACTGCCAGGCCACCACTACACCCTGCTCCTAAGCACAACATCGATATGTCTTTGGAACATATTGTACTGTGTCCAGTTCTGGGTCCTTCTGTTCAAGAAGGACACAGAGCTGCTGGAGGGAGTCCAGTGTAAAGCAACGAGGGTGATGAAGGGAGTGGAGCACCTCCCTTATGAGGAGAGGCTGAGGGAGCTGGGTCTCTTTAGTTTGGAGGAGACTGAGGGGTGACCTCAGTCTATAAATATGTGAAGGGTAGGTGTCAGGAGGATGGAGCCAGGCTCTTCTCAATGCCATCTAGTGATAGGACAAGGGGCAATGGGTGTGAGCTGGAACATAGGATGTTCCATACGAATATGAGAAGGAACTTCTTCACTGTGAGGGTGTCGGAGAACTGGAAGGGGCTGCTGAGGGGAGTTGTGGAGTCTCCTTGTCTGGAGATATTTAAAACCCATCTGGATGTGTTCCTGTGTGACTTGGTCTAGGTGATCCTGCTGTGTCAGGGGGTTTGGACTAGATGATCTTTCGAGGTCCCTTCCAATCCTTAATGTTCTGTGGTTCTGTGATATACAGGGATGGTGACTCCACTGCCCCCTGAGAGGCCTATTCCAGTATCTGATGACCCTTTCAGTGAATAAATCCTTCGTAACATCCAGCCTAAACCTCCCCTGGTGCAACTTGCAGATATTTCCTCAGTCTTATTGCTTGTTCCTAGGAAGAAGAGGCTGATCCCCTCCTTGTTCCAGCCTCCTTTCAGGTAGGAACTCGGGTAGTTACTCAACCTCCTTTCAGTTAGGAACCTCAGATAGTTAAGGTAGTTATAAGTTCTCCCTTCCAGGCTAAACTTCCCCATTCTTTCAGTCCCCTCATAGGACTTGTGCTCCAGTCCCTTTACCAGCTTCATCGCCCTTCTCTAGGCACACTCCAGAACTTTCATGTTCCCATCAGGGGCACTGGACTAGATTATCTTTCAAGGTCCCTTCCAATCCCTGATGATTCCATGATTCTGTCTCGTAGTGGGGTCCCAGAACAGAGCACAATAGCTGAGGGGCAGCCTCACAACATCCCTGTGATCATTTCTTAGACTCTAAATGCTGATTTTTGGGCATAAGGATGGTCTCATCAAGCCCTGATGGCTAGGAGAGCTAGAGGGTTTGAAAAAGCCAAACGCTCCAACCCTGAGATGTGATGCTCGCGGTGGTTTGTTTGCTTTATGATTGAATTTATTGTTTGTTTAAACTGGTTTAAATGGGAACACGCTGGATGTGCTTGGCTACCGCCCCTGCTGGGTGCTGCGAGGTTGCTGCTGCTAGTGACCTGCCTAAGGACCCAGGAGACAAACATCAGTGCTGTCCGTGCGAGGCGCTTCAGCACGTTAATTATCCCGGTGCTTTTTAGGGATCCTGGGTGAAATGTGCATTTTTATAGTCAGTTTTCTTTTTTTGAGCAGCCTGGAGCAGCAGCCCTTTAATTACATTAAAAATCGCCTCCCACCAGCACTCCCTGTTCCCCAGCCCTGGCGAAACCCAAGTGTGACGCTGGCTGCGCACTCGCTGCTCTCTGGGGTGGTGGGAAGCAGGGTTGTCCTTGCCCCTTGCCCTCGCGTTGCCGCCAGCGCAGCAGCTCCCCCAGCTCCTCTTTCACCAGAGGCTGCTGTGCTGGCGTTTGAGAACTGCTCGGCTTTGCTTTCTTTTGGCCTTGGTTTTATTTTGCATGTGGGTTTTCCTGGCCCAAGGCGCCAGCTGAAAGCCACAGCCAGCCCCAGGCCTCCCTTGTAATTACTGCGGGGCACGGTGACACAAGAGGCTTTGAAGTCCGTGGGATGGGCGCAGCAGTGCCCTACAGCCTCAGGGTTTGCATGGCCCAGCCTGCTGCGAGGGTTACCGGACCCTGGGGTGCTGGCACAGACCCCTCCTTCCCAAAAGCATGTGATGTGCATGGCTCCTCATCAGGAGGCAGCAGCTCACCCTCATGGGACCTCACCTGGAGTACTGCATCCAGTTCTGAAGCCCCCAACACAACAAGGGTGTAGACCTGTTGGAGTGAATCACAGAACCACAGGACATTAGGGATTGGAGGGGACCTCGAAAGATCACCTAGTCCAATCCCCCTGACACAGCAGGATCACCCAGACCAAGTCACACAGGAACATATCCAGGTGGGTTTTAAACGTCTCTGGAGAAGGAGACTCCACAACTCCCCTGGGCAGCCCCTTCCAGTGCTCTGTCACCCTCACTGGGAAGAAGTTCCTTCTGATACTTATGTGGAAAATCCTCTGTTCCACCTCACACCCATTGCCCCTCATCCTATCATTAGATGACCTTGAGAAGAGCCTGGCTCCATCCTCCTGACACCCACCTCTCACATATTTATAGACATTGATGAGATCACCCCTCAGTCTCCTCTTCTCCAAACTAAAGCGACCCAGCTCCCTCAGCCCCTCTTCATCAGAGATGCTCCACTTCCTTCATCATCCTTGTTGTTCTGCACTGGGTCCAGAGGAGGCCACAAAAACGATCAGTGCTGGAGCACCTCTCTTACGAAGACAGGCTGAGAGAGTTGGGGTTGTTCAGCCTGAAGACGAGAAGGCTCTTAGCAGGGACCCTCATAGTGACCTTCCAATCCCTGAAAGACGCCTACAAGAAGGCTGGTGAAGAACTGTTGACAAGGCAATGGAACGATAGGATGAAGGGGAATGGTTTTAAGCTGGAAAAGAGTGGATTCAGGCTGGACATTAGGAAAAAGTTCTTTCATCTGAGGATGATGGATCCCTGGAACAGGTTGCCTAGAGAGATGGTGGAGGCCCCATCCCTGGAGACATTGAAGGTCAGGCTGAATGGGGCTCTGAGAAGCCTGTTCTAGTTAAAGATGTCCCTGTCTGCTGTGGATTAGGCCAACGGATTCCTGTGGTAGATCAAAATGGGGGTAGTTAGCAGATTGAGAGAGGTTTTCCTTCACCTCTACTCTGCCCTGGTGAGACCGCGTCTGGAATATTGTGTCCAGTTCTGGGCCCCTCAGTTCAAGAAGGACACAGAGCTGCTGGAGAGAGTCCAGTGCAGAGCCACAAAGATGATGAATGTAGTGGAACATCCTCCTGATGAGGAAAGGCTGGGGGTGCTGGGTCTCTTCAACTTGGAGGAGACTGAGGGGTAACCTCATTAATGTGTATAAATATGTGAGGGGGGGTGTCAGGAGGATGGAGCGAGGTTCTTCTCAATGTCATCTAGTGATAGGACAAGGGGCAGTGGGTGTGACCTGGAACAGAGGAGGTTCCATATGAATGTGAGAAGGAACTTCTTCCCAGTGAGGGTGCCAGAGCACTGGAATGGGCTGCCCAGGGGGGTTGTAGAATCTCCTTCTCTGGAGATGTTTAAAACCTGCCTGGACGTGTTCCTGTGTGACTTGGTCTAGGTGATCCTGCTGTGTTGGTGGGATTGGACTAGATGATCTTTCGAGGTCCCTTCCAATCCCTAATGTTCTGTGATGCTGTGATTCTGAGATTGGAGAGCTGCGTGGCTGGAGCACTAACAAAACCCAGTCATTGTAGGGGAAGCAGAAAGGATGTTCTTGCAACGATGGGAGAAGGTGGGCAGTGGCAGCGCCTCGGTACCCCCAGCCCCCTCTGACTGTATCCTGCCACGAAGGTCCCTGATAGCTTTGAGAGGCAGGGATTTTGTAGTGTTTTGCCCCAGGGAATTTCTCTGGGGACAGGTACAGGGCCACCAGGTTTCAGGTAGGGAACACCTGATTTTGGATAGTGGGAGGCTGGGCTGGCCCCTGCCTGGGTCTCTGTGGGTTTGGTGAGGAAGGGAATGAGAAATCATAGAATCATTAGGGATTGGAAGGGACCTTGAAAGATCATCCAGTCCAATCCCCCTGCCACAGCAGGATCACCTGGACCAAGTCGCACAGGACCGCATCTGTATGTTCTGTGACACGAGTGCAGCAGGAGCAGCTCTCCGAAGGGGACTGCTGGCACCTGTATCCAGGTCTCCTTTTCTTTCCCCGCATTCCCAAGGCTCATTTGACCTCTTCAGGCAGCCTGGAGAGAGGCTTGTTTGGATGTAGCCTTTTTTTGGTCTAATGGCTCTGCCCAAGCGGCTGCAGTGCCAGGCCTTTGAGGTTGGTCGCTTTGGTCTTCGTGGAAAAAACCCAGTGACCAGAATTCCCGAAGAAGGGAGGTGGACACCCCTCGAGGACAGGTCTCCCAATATTTATTTTACTTGCAGCCCAAAGTGTTATTATCCCCTGCGGCCTCCCGGCCACCCCTCTGAGAGCAGACCCTCAATTACGTGGCGCAGCGCAAACCTCCCGGGGTTGGCAGCGGCGCGGGGTGCTGTGTTTGTCCTGCACCAGATCTGCCAGCACTGAGGTTGAGGGGTTCTCTGGCGCACACCGTGGGCTGGCGTCACTCCGGGCAGGGCGGCGACTGGCTTGGGGGGGGCAGAAATAGACTTTATATCCCAGTGGGGCAACAGCAGGAGGAAATCTGTGCCAGCTGACTCGTCGGGTAGCCGCTGGTGCTGTGCCTGGGTAAGCCTGCTGCTGCCGTCCCCAGCCACGCTGCTGACTTGCTGTCTGCTGCTTGTAGGTGACAGAGGGGCTCAGCTTGCTCAGTGCTGCTTTTAGCTCTTTCCTGAGCCTATGGCTTCATGATGCACCCAACTGAAGGGTGAGCATGCTGGGCCAGGGAAGCTAGCTTGTGGCCAGTCGTTTCCTAGCCTGAGTGAACTGAGTGTGGGGAGTCTTCGAGTGCAGATAAAGGTAGTAGCAGCTCCCCCCAGACCTCAGCACAGCTGCAAGGAGAGCAAGGAAAAGGAAGGTTAGTGGGCCTGACGGAGTCTGGGGGGGGGGATGCCGGGAGCATCCCTCCCAGCTTGGGGGCTGGAACACATTGGGAAGGGTTGGGCGTGCTCCTTCCTGGGGCTGGGACGGAGGAGAGAAGGCCAGGGCTCGGTGCTTAGGGGGTACAGCTCGGACCTGCTCAAAGCCAAGGCTCTTCTGGATCTGCCAGGGGGTCTTTGCGTTGGTGCCTGCCACTGCTGGCTTTTTCCAAAGGCAGGATATAGAAGCCCATTACATTCATTAATTGCTTGTTTATTATATTCATTAAGTGCTTGTTTATTTTTTTTCAATGAGGTTAAACTCTCTGAGCCGCAGCTCCCCAGGGAGCAGAGCTGCAGGAGGGTAGCCGCTGCGGGAGGGTAGCCGCAGCAGGCAGTGCTCTTGGCGGCCACCCCTGGCACATCTCTGGTGGGGGCTGGCTTCCCCACTCACTCACAGCAGTGAGTAGTCCTGCTCGGGGAAAGCCATGGATCCCACTACTGGGTGAAACTCTGGTATTCTGTGGCTCCTTGCAAAACCTAAATGGAAATTGAGGGAGACCTGTTAGAGGACGTGGGTCTCTGGAGGTGTTGTGTGACCCTATCAAGAGGCGGCTGGAGCTCAGCCTTTCTTCTCCCCGCTCATGTCTGTCTGGTTTGGGGTGCTGACAGTCCTTCCTGGCTGAAAAGCCAGCCTTGTCCTGCTTCACCCTTCCTAGAGAAAGCGGCCATGAGGACAGCCCTGATCTTTGTCTGCCTGGTGGGGATGGCGTGTGCCTTCTCGGTGAGTGATGGCTACCGGGGGGACCCCTGGCTTCGCTGGGACTGGTGTGGGGTGCATGTCAACCCAGCCTTTCCCTCAGGTCAAGAGCTGGCTACGTCGAGCCAAGCTGGATGACTCCGAAGAAAATGCGGTAGGGTCTCTGCCCCGGCCCCATGTGCCCAAGCCTGGGCAGTGCTGGCCTTAAGGACAGGGACATTTCAGTCCCTCCTGTGCTCAAACCTCCACACTGACGGGATGTACCCCCTTCCTCTGCCGGTAGGTGTTCAAGAACAGGCACCGGTATTACCTGTACAGATACGCCTACGTGTACCCCCCTCAGCGACGGTATCAGGTGGGTGCTTTGGAGAGGTCGCTGGTGCTTTGTCACCCATCAGCCCAGACCAGACGGGGATGAATTCTGCACCCCATCTGCCACTGCCCTGCAGCCTTGGGCTGAGAGTGGCACACTGGGGACATTGGTGGAGACCTACCAGTCCAGCTACAGTTTGCTCTTCCTCTCCTCAGGGCAGTGACTCATCTGAGGAAGAAGGGGACGGCTCAGAGGAGGAGGAGGAGGAAGGGGGGGTGAGTAGAGCAAACCAGCAGCCTGCAAAACACTTACGGGAATGTTGGAGCTTTCTTTGGTTTTGTAGCCTCCACTCATTAGCCCTTGTGGCTGCTGCCCGCCCACAGCACTGCGCGCTGGATGCAACTGGATTTTCTACTCTGGGCTTTATTTTCTTATTTTTGAGGGGTTTTTTTTCCCTTTGTGCTTCTTTTTTTAAAGAAGATGGGCGGGGAGTGCCCCAAACAACCCGAAACCAGTGTCCCGGGTTTCCATTTGCAGCGGCTCAGGAAGGATCAGGATGAAGCAAAGGGCAGAGTTCAGAGAGGCTCCTCCACCAGTCAGGGGCTGCTCTTACGTCCCCCTCTCAGGGTGTGTTGCCCCCACAGTGCTGATGAAGTTGCCCGGGAAGACAGCTTTATGCTCTGCTCGTGTGCACCTGGAGGGACGTGCAGCGACGCTCTACTGGGACACACGCGCTTGTACCAGCCCAGCCGCAGCGCTGCTCCTGTCTGCTGTGTCAGCGTGAGCTTGGGCACTGCTGTGAGAGTCACCCAGGTCCAGAATCAAATGCTAGGGCTTACGAAAGCCTCTCGTGCCTCACCAGGCTGCAGATGTGCAGGAATAATCCAGAGGTCTCAGGCACATGGGTGCTGCAGACAGGTTTTGGAGATGCAACGTCAGGTCTAATCCCATCTCTTTTTACTACTTGGTGATTCGAATGCTCATGCTGGGAGACCTTTTAACAGGGTGCAAGCCTGGACACCTGGTCTTAAACCCCCCTTTGGATGCCTGCTTAGGACAGGAGTGCAGCATGGGGTGGCCCAAACCCTCTAGGTGCCCCTGCCAGCCCTGATGCCTCCTTTCTGCCTGTTGTTCTCCCCCACCGCTGTGATCACTAGAGGTTACTCTGAGTAGTGGGACGAGGCAGCCAAAGGGGGAATTTCATTCCTGAGGGATAACAGAGGCATGCAGGTGTTTGGGTCTGCCCAGTTCACTTCAAGGGCACCAGAGCAGTGGCTGTCCCGGGCAGGGATGCCAAATGTCTTCACTGGCAGGTGGTCGGTGGGATAAATCATTATGAAAGACCTCAGGGCCAGTTCTAGTTGTCAAGAGCATCGTTCTATCAGCTGTTAGATAGGGCTACTGCTCTCGTTGACACAGCCAGCCACACCAGGTAATTTGGTGGCTCTTCTGGTGGAGAGGAAGACATCCTGGGTTTTCTCTGCCTTCAGTTGCACCCAGACTTTAAGTATCTGGTTTGGCCCAAAGAGCCAGGTGCGTGCTTAAGGCCTTTGGGTGCCCTTGGTCTTGGATGTGTGAGCAGTATGTATTGCCCAGGGCAAGGATGGCAGTGGCCCAATAGCTCTCTGCCACAGCTGGGTTCCTTTGCTTGTGTCAAGGTGCTGCTTCTCCCAGGCCCAGCCAGGGACAGCTGCCCCGGCCAGTTCCTCGGTGGTTGCTCCGGGCTCTGCTTATGTTTAGGTGGTTCATTGCCTTTTTGAGTGGTGCCAACTGCCATACACCCCACCGAGAGACCCACTCCTCTGCATGCTCCGTGGGGCTGAACGGTGCTGACAGCTTATTGTGGTGGGGCTCCAGTTCACACCTGGCTTTGAGCCCCCACACTCTGGCCAGCTGTCTACACTGCTGTGCAGTGTGGCTGCAGGTCGTGCGTCTGTGTCTGTCCTTGTTTATTGGAAACTGGGAGAGGTGACTTCGAAAGCAAACCTTTGCAAAGGAGAAGGTATGGCCAGAATGGGAACATCAGCACAGCTCGGGCTGCCCCGCAGCACCTTCTCAGGTTCAGCCCGGGGTGAGACCTGCGGGAAAGCAGAAGGCTTGAAGCAGCACCCAAACGCTGTGTGGGGATGCTGGGCGCCATCGTCACTTCTGGGAGGGCTGTGCCTCACTCCCACTGCTGACCATCTGCCTCGTTCTCTCCCTGTCCCTTCAGGAGCCGTCCCATGCTGGCACCCAGAGTGCAGGCCACCCCGCTGGAGCGGTCCCTCAGGACAGCCAGAGTGGGCTGGGAGGAGACGTCGCATCCCTTCAGCAGGTGTGGTTTAGGGGCCTGAAGGGGAGCACCCACGGAAGGGGCTATGGTCAGCCTGTGCTCACTTACACCCATAGAACGCCCTGCACCCTGTTTCTGTTTGGGGGTCTGCTGAGCTAGGTGCCCACAGCTAGGCCAAGCTCTGCACATAAAGCCAGTGGTAGGGCCACAAGGAGCACCCCCAAAAAGGCATCCTTGTCATGCCAGGGCAGGGGGATGCTTAGATGTTCCCAGTTCTGCCCCCTGCCATACAGCACCCAGAAAGCAGGAGCCTCTCGACACCCAGCTAATGCCGTGTTGTTTTCCCTCTGCCAGGGCACGGGCTGCCAAGGCACCCCAAAGAAGGGGGTCAGAGGCAGTGCTGCTGGCAAGGGGGATGACTCAGAAAACGAAGACAGCGATGAGAACGAGGAGGAGGAAGAGGAAGAAGAGTTAGCTGAGAATGAGAATGGCATCAACGGCACAAGCACCAACAGCACCGAGGGGACAGATGGACCTCATGGCAACAGCACGGTGACTGAAGAGGGCACTGGCATGGCCAAAGAGGAGGAGGAGGAGGAAGAAGAAGAGGAGGAAGAGGAAGAGGAAGAGGAAGAAGAAGAAGAAGAGGAGGAAACTGAAGCCACTACCATTGCCAGCACCACAGGTGAAGAAGCACTGTCCCAGATGACCACCGTTGGAGATGTGGTACCTACAGATGCCACCACAGCTGGGGAGAAGTGGGAGTATGAGGTGACAGCTGGAGGCCATGGCTGGGGGGACGAGAGCACCACTGATGGCAGCTACACGGAGCAGGATGAGTATGCCCGTGGGGACAGCTACCGGGCCTATGAGGACGAGTATGGCTACTATAAGGGGCATGGCTATGATGTGTATGGCCAGGATTACTACTACAGCCAGTAAGCAGGCGGGGGGCAGCCCCACTGCTGTCCTGCTCCTGCCCCATCCCACTCAGGAACGTGTATCCGAAGGCTCGCGGCAGCTGCTGTGCGCCAGGAGCCTTGCAGTGCCAACCAGCGGCATCCAAGTGGCTTCTTGTGCACCTTGTAAACTGAGATGAAATAAAGCAACCAAACTGAGCTCGCTGGTGATGCAGGGTTTGCTGCCGAGGTGGTGGAGGCCAGCAGGACAGCACAGTGCTGGCCGTGCTGGAGGCTAGGGCTCCTCCACGCTGCTGTTAAGTCTCTTTATTCCAGCCTGGATGAACACAAAAAGGGAAGAGGAACAGAAAGGCTGACTAGGAATGCTTCTGCAGACTCCCCTCTGGAACATGAAAGGGTGTTTTCTGCATCCACATGTAGTACTGAGAGCTCTGCTCCTGCATCCCTGCACTGGGCACGTGGGGCATATTACTCTGTGCTAGTGAGACCACATCTGGAGTACGGTGCCCAGTTCTGGGCCACTCAGCTCAAGAAGGACACAGAGCTGCTGGAGGGAGTCCAGCATAGAGCAACGAGGATGATGAAGGAAGTGGAGCACCCCTCTTATGGGAAAGGCTGAGGGAGCTGGGTCTCTTGAGCTTGGAGGAGACTGAGGGGTGACCTCATTAATGTCTATAAATATGTGAGGGGTGGGTGTCAGGAGGATGGAGCCAGGTTCTTCTCAATGTCATCTAGTGATAGGGCCAGTGTGTGTGAGCTGGAACAGAGGAGGTTCCATATGATTATGAGAAGGAACTTCTTCCCAGTGAGGGTGACAGAGCACTGGAAGGGACTGCTGAGGGGAGTTGTGGAGTCTCCTTCTCTGGAGATGTTTAAAACCTGCCTGGATATGTTCCTGTGCAACTTGGTCTGGGTGATCCTGCTGTGGCAGGGGGATCTTTCAAGGTGCCTTCCAATCCTTAATGATTCTATGATTCTATGATTTTAGACACCAGTACAGCAGCCCTGAGGCACAGTAGGGCTGTCCCAGTAACAACAGTGACTCCATCCACTGCCTGTGAAAGGATGGGTATATGTGGCTTGAGGTCCTCAGGACCCCTGCCCTGTCACCACAGAAGCATGGCCCTGGACAACTGGGGTTCAGTACCAAATCTCCCTGGATTCCATGCAGGAGCCCCAACTTGGGAAGGGTGATGGCCCTCGTGCACAGGTTTCAGCGGGTACTCTGCTGCCCTTGTACTCCTGGAAAGGAAACCTGTGCTCAGGTCCCGTTTTGCAGTTCAGCCCAACTGTATCACGAGATCCTGCTCTCACAGCGGCAAGCTGCTGGACACTGTACAAAAGCACCTCTTTGCACCAAGCTGGGCTGCAGCTGCTGGACTGGCTCGCAAGAAGGTGCTGCCTGCGGGGTGGTCACGCTGAGGGCCAAGTCCCTAAAGCATCACAGAAGAGCGTTGCACGTGCTCACAGTTGTCAAGGTAGATGCAAAAGCTCCATCATCCACATCCCCAGGGGGTGCTCAAAGACATCAGGGAACCAGCATAGACAAAGGGCCCTGGCTCTGCCAGGGGCCAGATCCCACTCTCACTGGGGGCCCAGACTGGTCCCATGTGCGTCAGCCCTGCCAGGCATCTGGCCAAAGCCCTGTCTTCCTGAGCCAAGGTGTACCCGTGGGACAGCATCTGACTGTGGCTTCCTGGTTGGGGAGAAAGTGCAAGTTTCCTCCTGGCTGCAAGAATTGCTTCCACCTGATACTGCTGGTTTAAGCATTTCTGGCACTAATGTGGTGGTCATGCCCAGTCCCAGGGTCTGGACCAGGGCAGGGCGGCAGGTGGGAAGGGAACTGTTGTTCCCATCATCACAGGAAGCTGCTCAGACCAGGCTGACCCCAGCGGGGGAACGCCCCTTTGCACGTGTGTGGGCGATCAGCAGCACCACCAAGGCTAGAGGGGAGGTGGGAGGAGAGCACGTAGGTCATGCACATCCTCATGTGTGCACCTTCCTGCAGCCAAGGTGGGCTCAAGGGGACCTGTAAAGCAGCCAAGCAGTGCATGGAAACATCCTCTGTTGTTTTCCTTTCTTTGCCAGCCTTCTGTTTCATGCTCAGCTGGGTTTATCTCTGGGGTTTAGCTCATACCTGGGTATGCCGGTGGCTCTCTGCTTGGCCAGTGCTGTCCTTGTGGTGCTGGTCACGGCTGTATCCAAACTGGACCCAGTGCATTTTCCTTCCCTTTCTGCAGCCCTGCTGGCTTTCCCACATCAATCATGGTGAGCCTGCCGCGACCCGCTGCCCCCTCTCTTATCAATAGCTGGGCTGGATGTGGGCCACGCTAAGATCTGCGCTAATTATTGAGCAATTTCACCATCAGAACAGATATTTATAAACCGTGCTTTCTGTTTATCCAGCCAGGTGGAACATTTGATAGCTGTCTTCCACCACAAACACATTTTTAGCTGTAAATTACTCCCCCTGGTTACCTGTGGGCACTGTCAGCTCTGACAAATGGCCCTGGGCAGGAGCTGATTGGTGCTGTGCACCCGGGGCCAACTTTAAATTTCAGCAAAGTGGGCACAGCCTGCATGGTCTGCTGCTGGGACTTGCCTCTGACAGCCACAGGTAAGCTGCTTACCTGGTCCTCCCACCCTGCCCCTCTCCATCCCTCTGGTTCTGCCCTCCCTGCCAGCAGGGGAAAGCTGTTGTGGGGAGAAGGACATGGCCCAAGACTTGGCTGCATGCTTCTGCATTGCACCCTCTCGAGCCCACACTGCTTCACATGGCTGATCCTCGTGCGTGAACCTCCTTCTGATGTTCTTCTGCAGCAATACTTGCACCACAGAGAATCGTCTCTGGGCTGGGCCTGTGGGGCCAAAGCTGGGTGGGTGGGTGTGATGGCATTGCTAGCACACAGAGCTATTGTCCTCGGGCACCTGGCGATGCTATTCGAAGCAGCTCATGAATTTCTTTGTTTGGATTTCCACCCGCACGCCTCAGCCTGGAGGGGGACGTGGTGGTCATCTAATGCGAGTATCTGCCCAGGCTGATTTGACAGAGTGTGTCAGGAAGGCTTTACAGCCGGTGTCAGAGTGCCCACTTGGTGCTTGCCCATGTCCTTGCCTCGCCGCTGTGTGCATGCGGCTGGAGTCTTTGCTGCAAGGGATCCAGAGGGGCAGAGCAGGGCTGAGGGCCACTGCAAAGGCTGGGGAACGCCAATCGCTGAATGCCCCCACTGCTGCGGCTGCTTTGGGGCAGAAGGAGGTCTTGGGTTGCTGCTGACTGTGACTGTTTTGGGGAGGCAAAGTCCAGTGACTTTCCATTTTGTGCCCCCAGGAGTTGCCCAAGATGCAGACGGTCCTTGTGTGCCTGTGTCTGCTCGGCACGGTCCTCTCAGCACCCGTGAGTATGGATCTTCCTGGCTTCTCAGCACGTTGCCAACAGCGTGGGCTGTGCCACCTGCTGTAGCCCATCAGGACGACATGAGTTGATCTTGTAAATAGCATCTCCGGGGCTTGCGGGGTGCTTAAGGGGCTGGCCAGAGGTGAACCCAGCAGGATGAGTGAGCACTGAAGTGCCTGAGCATGTTCCTTTGATTTAGTAGTTGGGGCTTTATGGAAGGGCCAGTTGGCTTCTCTTTGATTTCTGTGGGAAACCACTTCTTCTGAGAGGGTTGGGCCCCAGATACGTGTCCCTTAGCCCCCTCGGCAAGCTCTCACAGCACGGGATGGGGCAGTGTGGGGCACAGATCTGCTTTTTGCACTGGAGCACAGAAGGGGGTTGATGAATGCTCTGCTGTGTAAGCAGGGCTGTGACCCAGCTTTTGACACTGTTCTCAAACAGTGGAACAACCTGGCACTGTTTAATACTCTGGGCTGCATTTCTGCCCCTTTCAGCTGGGCTTAGCTTAGCTTAGCCCCCTTTCAGCTTAGATTCAGTGGCTGATTTTTTTCTGAAGTAGGAGGGAGATCCCCTCCCTGGGACTGTCTCCCCCTCTGATGTACAGGGTGAGCTCCAAAACAGCTTGGTGGGTCGTAGGATGCTCCCACATCTGGGTCCCCCAGATGTTCAAGCGAAGCTGGGAACTTGCAAGCATGAGCAGCAGCCCGGAGGTTAGGGCGCAGGAATTGCTGCTCCGTTAACACTGGGAATCACTGAAGCGGCAGCTTCAGGCTCCCCCTGCAGCAAGGTCGCACTCAGTAAGGTGGAGCGCGGTGATGGGAGCGGTGGCTCCGCGGATGGAAACTGTCCTGCGATAAAAGGTCTCCGCAACAGAAGCCAGGGGTTAGCGCTCCAGCAGCCTGCTGCTCCAAGCGGCGCGCAGGGCCAGCGTGCGGTGCCAGGACTGGCGACACCTCTCGGCTTCTGCGAGAGGGATGTCAGCCTCTCCTGCCACCGCGGGCGTGAAGCCATCGCTCCGGGGATGTGTCGGCTTATCAACAGCGTTATCCCCCTTGCCTGGACGCTGCAACGTACCCTTCAGGCTGCGCAGCCAGGGCAGAGTTTGATGCCTCTGCTGTCTCTCACTAGCGTTTTGCTATCTGCAGGTGCCGCTACCTGGGAGACCTGCCGCGAATTGTATTGGCCAGCACCGGGTATGTGCCCCCCGACCCCGACTGAACCCCATTAAGTGCAGGGGGCCCCTACACCGGGTGCACAGGGAGAAATATCTGCTTTTGAAGCGCAGTTTCGGCCAGCAATCAGAAGAGAGTGGTTGTTTTTTTGCATCTGAACTCATCAAGCGCAGGGGAGGTGAAGGGTGTGATGCTCTCAGAAGAGGGATGGGCTTCCCCCATCAGCTCCTTCTTTGCCCCTCCCCAGCCCCGAAGCACAAATGCTTGCCATACCCACAAATGAGACTGTAGAAGCCTCAGGCCCAGCTGCTCTGGGGTTCTCCCAAAGTGAAAACACCACAGGAGCAAAATCCAGATGAGCAGTGTGGCAGAAAATGCCCTGTTTTAGGTGTCAGCTGCAGTTCTCCTGGCACTTTGGTTGCTGTTGGTGACCCTCTGTCGACCGTTCAACCAGGTTGTTTATTCAAGCCACAAACTACCTTTAAAAAAAAATCCCAGAACGAGCCCACTGCTCTTGAAAGCAAGCAAAGGCAGAAAACAAGCTCGAAGGGGAACCCCAGAACCCAGGAGGCAAGTAGCCATCCTGCCCAGGTCTGTGCCTGCACTGGTGGCCATGAGGTGGTGGGAACTACTGGTCTATTCTGGGGCCCTCTGCAGTGCCAGGCACAGCAGGAGAAGCTTCTGCCTTCATGTTTAATTGGGAAACTGTGAGGTTTGGTTATTTTCTGTCCCTCCAGATACTGCTGAAGGGCTGTAATTCCAAGCACGGCTTCTACGTTTTCAAATACATCTACTTTTCGACACGGAGGAACCAGACACAGATAAAGGTGAGCGGCTGGCCAGGCAGCACAGCAGGACCGTGGCATCACTGCTGCACACAGCTAGCAGGTGCTAGGGCTGTTTCTGACCTCTCCCTTGCGTGTCCTGCACAGAAGGAAGAGACCAACAGCCAGACCACCATCCCCGCCCGCCAGCTGGATGGGGACGATGCCAGGTGGCGGCCGACAGAGAAAGGAGCAGCCCCAGAGGAAGCCGACAGCGTCAGTGCTGATGTGATGGAGAGCAGAACCAGCCTCGAGCCTGGAAACCGCAGCACCCTCGGGGCGGGTGGGGATGCTCGTGGTCCTCACCTGGGCACCAGTGTGCGAGCACGCAGCCGTGTTGGCACCACAGGTCCTACCCAGGACAGCTTAGAGGGAAGCGGTGACCTTGATTTGGTGGTTGAAGTTGATGATGGTGTTTCTACTGCTGCCCCCCAGGGCAGACGTCTCAGTGAGGTCATGCTGGGGAACAGGTCCAGTGTCAAGAGTGAGGACAGGGATGATGGCATCAGAAG
Organism: Rhinopomastus cyanomelas; assembly: GCA_013400115.1. NCBI lineage: Eukaryota > Metazoa > Chordata > Aves > Bucerotiformes > Rhinopomastidae > Rhinopomastus > Rhinopomastus cyanomelas. The sequence continues at coordinate 115,255 of VXBP01007874.1, forward strand.
TGAGGACAGGGACGATGGCGTCAGGAGTGAGAACAGGGATGATGGTGCCCCTAAGGAGGTTCCAGTGGAATTGGCCACAACAACCAGGAGGGAGAAGGCCCGTGCCACTGTTAGGGCTAGGGATGAGGGCAGCGGTGAGGCCACTGTTCTGGGCCAAGGGCAGGAAGGTATCACGCAGGGAACAGGGACGGGTGATGCCACACACGCCTCCATCACTGAAAAGATGGAGGATGTCCAAGTGGACACCAGAGGTGTGGATGAATACGCTTACATCTCCAATGCAGACAGCATCACTGTCCCACGTGGGAATGTGGGCAGCACCAGCTTCACCCAGATCTCTCCAGGCAAGGATGATGAAGTCAACATCTTCATTGGGAAGGCCAGCATACACGTAGGGGAGCAAGAAGCCACCCAGGCCGGTTCCACTGTCGGTAGTGAGGCTGACAGCATCCCTTCTGCAGGGACTAGCAGCTCTGTGCCCCAGCCGGACTTCACTGTGGCACACAACGGCAACGATGATGATGGTGATGATGGCATCTCTGCTCACAGAAAGCCTGAAGGACTAGCCACCACAGTCACCCCAAGCTATAAGGACAGCATCAACAGTAGCCCTGGGGATGACCATCTCACTGGAGAAGATGAGGATGCCACCACCATTGGTTATGGAGAAAGACCAGTGGCTCCTAGCCCCTGGAAAGCTGCTGGAGGTGCTGATACTGTCCCTGTGGTGACTAGGAGTCGTGGGAGCAGTGACGATGAGGAGAGAGGTGAGGAGCAGAGTTCCAAGGGAAGGCCGATCCATCTGACTCTCACCACCCCACGCCAGGAGGCCACTGCCACTGTCCCAGCCAAGGGGATCAGCATCCACATGGACACCACTGCAGATTCCCTGAGGGTGAGCGAAGGAGACTGCACTACTGCCCTGGGGACGGCCCATGGCCACACGGCAAGTGAAAGTGCTATGGTGGGCAGGGATGGGAGTGAGGAGGTGAGGCCAGCCAGTCCCAAGCCCAGCGAAGGGGGACGGCCTGGGATGGGGGTGAGGGTCCAACCAGGGGCAGCTGGGCTGGACAAGACAGGCAAGACACACAAAGCACCATCCCCTCGTGGGAAGGCGGGCAGCCGTGTGTCAGGCACGAACCAGGTGGTGGCCAGTGGTCACGGTGGCAGTACTGGCACCAGGCTGCGCCCCACCAAGGCAGAGGGCAGCCCAGCTGTGCAGGCGGGGCAAACGAGGGATGACGTGGCAGCGCACAGAGGCCAGACATGGAGTCGTGGCAGCGGGGTTGGGACAGCGGCAGCTGGGGGTACCCGCCTGCCTGGGCACCATGGCAGGAGGCCAGTGGCCACAGTGCCCGGGGTGCTGGCAGCAGGACGCAGCAGGCAGGTGGACCAGGTGAAGCGTGCCGATGAGCTCCACGTCCGGGAAAGGGCCTTTTACAGCCTCGGACGGGCAGGCAATGGCCCCCGTGGCCGCCGCTACACCAATCTGGGGAGTGCTGACAGCAGCGAGTCCTCTGAGGGTGAGCAGGGCAGCCTCAGCGACAGCCGACAGACTGGACTGCAGCCCTCTGCGTGGGGAGCCCCAGGGCACCCTCACGGCTACTGGAGCCAGGGGCCCCTCTGAGGGGGCTGCTGGTGTCCAACTGGGCAGGCTTTGGCAGTGGAGTTGGGGGGGGTCCCACAGGCTGCACGCCCCTACCAGCATTCCTGCTGTGGGTGCTGCTGTTCCGTGGGTGCGGGGCTCTCTTTGCACGTTGCTGGGGGTTGCATGGTGCTTTGCAGCCCACGAGCATTAAACCAGTGGTTAATGTAGTCCTGCTGTTGATTTGAGGGGGGCTGTGACAGCCATGAGTCTGCTGTGCTGAGGAGCCATGTAATAGCCATCGTGCTACATGGCTTAGGGTAGCGTTGTTTGTGCACTGATGTGACCCGAGTGAACAGACGGCGAGAAAAAGCCTCTGTCCTCACGGTTTCACTTCCAGTCTTGTGGAGAAATAAAGGCATTTCTAAATCTAAGGCTCTGCCGACTTCAGTGTTTGCAACAGAACTTCAGCTGATTTGCTCACAAGCAGCATGTGGTGGCAGGGCTGGTCCCCAGGCACGGCAGGGAGGGTTTCTGGCCCCAGCACCTCTGTGACCCAGCCATCACCTCTGGGGCTGCCACTTGGCCAAGCAGCTTGCACGTTCTTTGGGGTATTAAACTCCACCAGGTCCTGCCCAAGGCCATCGTATTCCTGGGCATTTTGTCCTTGCTGGTGAAGTCCCACAGAGCATCTCCCCACCTTGGTTCACCCACCTCCCACAGGAAGAGATCCCCATCACACTCTCCAGCCTGTCAGCCCCACGGCCCTTCCAGCAGCAGCACAACCCCCGGCAGTGCCGCCGCCATTCCTAGTGCTGGCTCCTGCACACACGCCAGGCTGGACTCTGGCAGAGGGTGTCCATCTAATCACCATCTGTGCAGTTGCAGGTTGCTGCTGAACTGGGTGTGCTGGGCAGTGCCAGGGCAATGAACAGCATCTAGCATCAAAGGCGAGGTGTGGGAGGGGACACCCTGCTGGCACTGAGCCCTTGTGGGGAGAGGGGGTGAGAAGAGCTGCGACGCCAGTGATGAATTCACAGAATGACTGTTCCCCTGCCCCTTGTGTGGCCACATGTAGGGGACCAGTAGGTTCTGTTTTCAGCCATACACTTGGTTCTCAGGGATGGTGAATGGGCGACAAGACTCTACAAGAGTAAGTGTAGAGTCTTGCATTTGGGCAAGAACAACCCCAGGTACCATAGACTGGTGACTAAGCTGTTGGAGAGTAGTTTAGGAGAAAAGGGACTTGGGGGTCCTGGTGGACAGCAGGATGACTATGAGCCAGCAGTGGGCTCTTGTGGCCAAGAGGGCCAACAGCATCCTGTAGTGGATCAGAAGCGGGGTGGTTAGCAGATCAAGAGAGGTTCTTCTCCCCCTCTACTCTTCCCTGGTGAGACCACATCTGGAATACTGTATCCAGTTCTGGGCCCCTCAGTTCAAGAGGGAGTCCAGCGTAGGGCAATGAGGATGATGAAGGAAGTGGAGCACCGCCCTGATGAGGAAAGACTGAGGGATCTGGGTCTCTTTACCTTGGAGAAGAGGAGACTGAGGGGTGACCTCATTAATGTCTATAAGTATGTGAAGGGTGGGTGTCAGGAGGATGGAGCCAGGCTCTGCTCAATGTCATCTAGTGGTAGGACGAGGGGCAATGGCTGTAAGCTGGAACATAGGAGGTTCCACACAAATACGAGAAGGAACTTCTTCCCAGTGAGGGTGAGGGAGCACTGAAACAGGCTGCCCAGGGTGGTTGTGGAGTCTCCTTCACTGGAGAAGTTTAAAAGCTGCCTGTATGTGTTCCTGTGTGACTTGGTCTAGGTGATCCTGCTGTGGCAGGGGGATTGGACTAGATGATCTTCCAGTCTCTAGATCCCTTCCAGTCTCTAATGATTCTATGATTCTATGATTCTGTGACTGATGCTGGGATCACCAGAACAAGGGTAACACTGCAAATCTCACTGGTGATATCAGCAGAACCAGCTGTTGGGAGCCTCTCCAGCAGAAAGAACCAAAAATTACATGTGCTTGCATGGCCCACATCAGGACATCAGGCCTTGGTACTCCCAGGGTTGCTGTGCCAGGCAGCCGGGTGCCAGTGTTGTGAGGATGTGGGAGCCTGGGAAAGAGGTTTGTCTGCAGCTTCCCATGGTTCAGGCAGCATCCGCAAGACCCACAAAGGCTCAGGGACCTCCTGTACTAACTCTCCAGGCTCAGAGTGAGAGGGGCCGCAGGTCTGCAGGCAGCCTGGACCGCGTGACTTTCCCTCAGGATTGTCACATCCCATTGCCCCCAGAGTCTGAGGGACCCCAGCAAAGCTCCAGGGAGCTCCGGCAGTCTATGCCGTTGCCTGACAAGTGAAGGAGGTGTTTTGAGGGTCTCGCTGCTGATGTGACTGATGGATTTAGCAGCCCCGTGGGAAGCCTGGTGCAGTTCACAGCCGCCGGCATCCCCGGTGCTGGTGCCACCCTCACCCGCTCCGCGAAGCGACATCCACAAGCGAGGCTTGGGCGCCCTCTAGTGGAGCCAATGGCCCTCTGCGGGGAACGGCTTGTGCGCTTGGAGTTAAGCGCAGCCGCGCCTGGCGCGGCGACGGGCTCTGCTGTCCTCTTGTCCCTCTGCTTCCCGAAGATCCCGAGAATATTGCCTGAATAGCTAGCTCACGTATAAAACTAGTAGTTCAGGCATAATTTACAGACTTTTATAAGACAGTCTTTGCGCAGCTGCTGTTCAAGCCCCTGGAATCGTTGTGCACCAACCCTAGGTCTACAATTCAGGGTACACAACACTTTGAGATGCTCACCCTGAGCCTTCCTCTTCACCATCATTGAGGCGCCTGGCTCTGCCCTTCCAAAACTAACCTGCCCTATAGCACAAGCAGCTGCTGAACAGGCAAGCTGCAGGGCTCCTGAGGAAAGGGGGAGCCGGCAGGATGCCTTGCAGATGTCCTTCACACCCCAACATGCACAGCAAGCTTGCAGCCAGACTAGAGGTGGCAACCAGGTCTGGGAGGTCTTCCTCTGTGGCTCTTTGTTCTTTGGCCAAAAGATCTCTTTTGTTGTCTCCTAAGGTGTCCACGTGGAAAAAAAGCTTCAAGTAGGATTTTAATACACACATGCCTTTACTTCATGTTCCCAGATGTTGGTTGTTTTCTGCTTTGTATTTTTTTTCTGAAGGGCAGCAGTAATTTATCAACAGGTGCTTCTTCATGTAAGGAGAGCAGAGGCTGTTGCTGAAGTGATTTAGGGTCTCGCACTCCACCCTGTAAGCGATGCAGCTTCCCTTACAAATACTAATTGCAGGGATGCAGCCAGACCAGTGCAGGTGGTTGGTTATTCAGGCAGATGTCAAGCTTAGAGGAGAACCATCAACTATTGTAGGCTATCCCCTACGCCTAGAGCTTATAGACCCTCATGCGTGAGCTGCAGGGGCTTTTCTGTGGCAGTGAAAACCCCTCAGATTTTGCAGCAGTGGATTTCTGTTGTTGTTGCTTTTGCATGTGGGCTGATGTGCAGCCCGACGAGAAGGATCGGGCACTGCGTGAAAAGGGAGTCACTTCTCCGGTGAGTTAAGCCATCCAGATGAGGGAAAAGTTTGCTGTGACCCCTAACTGGGGACTACCGTTCAGCTGGGGGCTCAGGTCAGATCCTTTCCTCAAAGCACACGCAGCTGTGAAGGATTTCCAGGGCTATATCTTGGAATCTCAGGACTGTGTCGAGCTCAGCTGTTGGATGTGTTGCTTCTCGGGAGAGCTGATCCTCACAGAAGGGAAGCAGATGGCTGTGAGCTGCTCCTCATCCCGAGCACTGGTACCAGTTCCTTCGAAAGTTTTCCCAAAGCCCTGACAGGGGGAGCTGTGGGGACGATGGATCTGGACCGGAGAGACATCTTTTGCTTCTGGATGTGGGACTGGCAGCACTGCAGGTACCAGTGTCACCAGTGGGGTGTGAACGGGGCTGTGTGTTCCTGAGTTTGCCGGACAGAAAGGAAGCAAGAGCCCCCTCCCCTGTTCTGCTCTGTCTTTCCTGAGCTTTCCTGCCTAGAACAGGCTTTTTTTCTGGGCAAGTGAGAGAACGTGGCTGACTTTCTAATGCCTTTGCTGTAAGGGCAGGAGTGGGGGATGACAGAAAACCATGGAACCTTTTCTACATGTCTTCAGAGTAGTTGCCTTTGTGATAACTCTCTGTGGTTTTACACCTTGTGGCTGAATTAAAGTGATGAGGGGGTTGGAGCATCTGCCTTAGGAGAGGCTGAGGCATCTGCTGTAGGAGAGGCTGAGAGAGCTGAGTCTCTCCAACCTAGAGAGGAGACTGAGAGGAGATCTCCTTAGTGCTTATAAATGTCTAAAGGTTCTGTGTTGAGTGGGTGGGACCAGACTCTTCTTGGTGGTGCCCACCAAGAAGAAGACACCACCACAGGAGAAGGCACAAGGGGCACAAACTGAAACATGAGAGGCTTCATCTCTAGGTGATCCTGTTGTGGCAGGGGGATTGGTCTAGATGATCTTTCGAGGTCCCTTCCAATCCCTAATGATTCTAGAAAGTTTTTCCTTATGTTTACACAGAATCACAAAACATTAGGGATTGGGAGGGACCTCAAAAGAGCATCCAGTCCAACCCCCCTGCCACAGCAGGATCACCCAAACCAAGTCACGGGGGAACTGACTCTCCAGAGAGGTTGTGGAGTGTCTTTCTTTGGAGATATTAAGAACTTGCATTAGTTGGACACATTCTTGTGTGACCTACTGTAGGTGATCCTGATCTGGCAGGGATGTTGGACTAGATGGTCTTCGGAGGTCCCTTCCAGCCCCTACCATTCTGTGAAGCAAGATGTTCTGCTCTGTAGGTTCAGAGTGTTGCAGTTGGACTTTGGGTGGTCATGGTCTTGCAGGTGCCTTCTGGGTATCCTCAGCTTCTTTCTCACTTTTACTGGCCATCACAGTTTGTAATGAGGCCTCAGTCACCTCCCAGCGCTTTGTGCGGATGATGTTGTAACCCAGGAAATTCGGAACCGGCTGATGTAGGTAACTTCAAGCTCTTGAACAAATAGTGCAAATAAATGTCAGTGGGGTTCTAGAAAGTGGTCACGTTCAGGCTGTTTCTGCTGTTTGAGGATAAAGAGGCACTTTTATAAAGTGAAAAGCTTTTACCTGCCTTGTGTTGGGACTAGTATAGCCCTACTGAAGTGCAAACTGGAGCGTCTCGGAGCATCTCTTCTCTTGGGGCAGAAAGCGCTTTTTCTCTAATAAGTCATAGAATCATTAGGGACTGGAAGGGACTTCGAAAGATCATCTAGTGTGAGTCCCCCTGCCGCAGCAAGATCGCCTAGATCAAGTCACACAGGAACACATCCAGGTGGATCTTAAACATCTCCAGTGAAGGAGACTCCACAACCTCCCTGGGCAGCCTGTTCCAGTGCTCCATCACCCTCACTGTGAAGAAGTTCCTTCTCATATTTATGTGGAACCTCCTATGTTCCAAATGCTGAGGTCAGAAGAACTCAGACTTTGCAAAACTGGTGGAGGCTTTGCTACGCATGTACTGGTCTGAAGCTCCCCAGCCTTTGGGAAAGCTGTGTTTTGGGGGCAAGTTCTACCACCACGTTCCTCCTCTGCCTCATAGCCTTTGGACCAGTCCAGTTCAAAGCCTGGAAGTGCTCCTGCAAGTTTTGGGGAGTGCTGACCCTGCTCTGTGCAGTGCTGTATCTTGTGGACTGTGCTGTGCAGAGTGACTGCCTGAAGCTGCAGAGTCCTTGGAAAGGTGTTTTCTTCTGTGGTCACAGCTGAGTGCCCCCAGAATGGGACAGCAGGTGTGCTCTCCACTCAGAAAGCCACAGCACACATACAGCAAAGACTCTGCTGTCTCAGGTATCTCCAAGCCCACAGCAGCTCTGGACAAGTGTTCACATATACACCTGCTCATCACCTCTTGGTAGATGTGCTGGAGAAGCCTGCTGCCCGCAGGTCCTGTGGGCACAGTTGCTGCCCTTTCTCCACAGCCCAGCTCCAAGGACAGTTTCTGGGCGTGTAAACTAGATATTTAAGGAAACTTGGAGAGACTGCCGGCTGGCTGACTTGGTTTGCCTTGTGAATAAACACTGAGGGCTTGTAATGCGATAGCACGGGCACTGGGCTCCAGCTGGGCTGTTTCCCTATAGCGTGTTGTTTTGGTGGGTCTTCTGGACCAGAAATCTGTAGGCTTGTTTTTGTACCAAGGACTCAACCACTGAACTGCTTAACCTTCTTCACGGTCGTCGCCTCGGAGAAGCCAAACACATGCAACGCAGACTGTATGAAAACATGAGCTGCTGACTGGCCTGAAAGCCAAGAGAAAGCTGTAATTTACTGGAAGGGAAGGTCCTCTTCAAACTTACAGAGCATATATAGAAGGCTAACAGAAGCATATAATGATTGTCTGGCATGGACCAGGGATGCTGCTGCGGAAAGGGGTGATGTGGATCAATCATTACATGTTACAACAGTTTGTTTCGTCTGGTCACGTTCCCACATCCTTGTTGAGGAGCATCCCTTTCTGCTATTAAAACTGTGGCAAGGCTGTTAGACAAGCAAAGACTCGGCTCAAATTGAAGTTGGCCAGAAGCTATGGGATACAAGGGACATAAACAACAAGCAGGAATAGAAGACTCAGAATCATTAAGGATTGGAAGGGACCTATAAAGATCATTTAGTCCAATCCCCCTGACACAGCAGGATCACCTAGATCCAGTCACACAGGAACACATCCAGGTAGATCTTAAACATCTCCAGTGAAGGGGACTCCACAACTCCCCTGGACAGCCCATTCCAGTGCTCTGTCATCCTCACCATGAAGAAGTTCCTTCTCATACTTATATGGAACCTTTTATGTTCCAGCTCGCACCCATTGCCCCTTGTCCTATCACTAGATGCCATTGAGAACAGTCTGGCTCCATCTTCCTGACACCCACCCTTTATGTATGTATAGATGTTAACAAGGTCACCCCTCAGTCTTCTCTTCTCCAAGCTAAAGAGACCCAGCTCCCTCAGCCTCTCCTCATAAGGGAGGTGCTTTGCTTCCTTCATCATCCTCGTTGGTCTACACTGGACTCCCTCCAAAAATGTTGGCCTGCTGTTAAACAGGAAGGGTGAATTTCTCACCAACAACGTTTCAAAGGCAGAGGTTCTTAACGCTTTCTTCACCTCGGTCTTTGCCTTTGTTCTTGTAAAAAGAGTATGTGACTGTTATACTGATGATGACAGGAGTCAGATCTTGGAGACCTGTCAATTAGTTTGCACAAGTTCCATCTCTAATTAGCAGGAGGACGTTTATGCAGTAGATAACAAGGGACTTGCTGGAGAGCAGTGTAGGAGAAAGGGAGCTGGTGATACAGGATGGAAGGATGACCGTGAGCCAGCAATGTGCCCTTGTGGCCAAGAAGGCAAATGGTGTTCTGAGGTGGATTAGAAGAGGTGGGGTTAGTTCTAGAGAGGTTCTCCCACCCTTTTACTGTGCCCTCATGAGGTTGCACCTGGCGTATTTTGTCTGTTTCTGGGCCCTTTGGCTCAAGAAGGACACAGAACTGTTTGAGAGAGTCCAGTGCAGAGCCACAAAGGTGATAAGAGAGTCAAGCATCTCCCTCATGAAGAATCATGGAATCATTAGGGATTAGAAGTGACCTCAAAAGGCTGAGGGAGCTGGGTCTCTTTAGCTTAGAAGAAAGGAGACTGAAGGGTGACCTTATTAATGTTTATAAATATGTGTAGGGCAGGTGTCAGAAGGATGGGCCAAAGCTCTTCTCAGCGTTGTCCAATGGTAGGACAAGGGCAAACAGGTACGAGGTGGAGCACAGGAGGTTCCATGTAATATAAGGAAAAACTTCTTTACTGTGAGGGTGTCAGAGCACTGGAACAGGCTGCCCAGAGAGGTTGTGGAGCCTCCTTCTCTGGAGACCTTTAATACCTGCCTGGACACATTCCTGTGTGACCTGTCCTAGATGATGCTGCTCTGTTGGCAGAGGTTGGACTGGATGGTCTTTTGAGGTCCCTTCCAAATGCTACTGTTTGGTGGTTCCATGACCAGATGGGCTGGCTGGGTTTCGTGCCCTTAGCCTGCAGGCATGGAAGCTGTTAGGAATGGAAATGGGCAGGTATGTTCCTCTTCAAGCTAACTGCCTGAAGCAAAGTTGCTGGAGGTGAACCACAAGCAGCTGATGATTTTGTCATCTCATTTAGACCCATGAGTGCCCTGCTGCCTCCCAGCTTCCTTGGGCTTCCTTCGGTGGGTAGAAACCAGCTCTGGCAAAAGCCTGGGGGCACGATGGAGTTTGCTGTACAAGAGCTGCAGCTCTCAGCAGTTCCCTGCGATGAGTAAGTCACTGTTGAAATAGGTTACGGGAAACTCTGCCTTTCTCCAGGGGGAGAAGTGATTTCTCCTGGGTGCCCTCCGCCTTGCCAGCAGCCATGGCTGCAGTGAACACCAGGTGTGTGTGAGGTGAGCTGCTGTGATACGTGAGGGCTAACACGTCCTTGTCCCTTCCCAGCTGTCTGCAAAGGAGGAAGCTCTTTGTTACCACCCTGGGCAACCTCTGGAAGTCCTGGATGCTTGCCACTTGCCCCAGTCCCTGCCTGCTCTGACCAGTGTGCCCGACACAAGGGGCGTTTGTGGAGGCTTATTTGAGGGAGGTAGTTAATGTTTAGTTTCCCGTTCGCTGAGCCAGGAGTAAAACTTTAACAGGAACTGTGCTAGACCAGAGCTGTTTTCCTGTTGCTTAACAAGGGCTGCCAGGCTCTGGGCCACTTAAAACAAAAGAAAACAAAAACCCAGACCCCAGAAAACAGCAGAATGTTGCTTTGGTTGCCGGAAAACCAAGACCAGGACCTTTCACCGTGCTGTTCAGACACTGCCCAGGCACGGGGTTTCTGAACTGGTAGAACCTCCTCCGAGTTGGTAGCTGGCAGCACTTGTTAGGACAGGGCCTTGTGTTTCTCCACTTGAGGATGTGGGGGATGTCTGCATCATCCAGCAGAGTTCAGCAGCGAGGGAGAAGATTTCATCCTCTCTGCTGCAACCCATGGCCACTGCAGCTGCGCTCTCAGGTGGGGAAACTGAGGTGCCAATGCCCTAGGGTCTGAGCTCAGGGGCCAGGCACTGCCTTGAGCTGAGAGTTCATGACCAACTGGAAAATGAGATTAAGTTAATGAGGTATGCGCTGGGGTGCCAGGGAGATCAAATCTCTGCATTTTTAGCAGCAGCAGTAAATACCTTGCCTCGTGGCACAAAAGCCTCACCAGAATCACAGAACATTAGGGATTGGAAGTGACCTCGAAAGATCATCCAGTCCAATCTCTCTGCCAGATCAGTATCACCTCGACCAAGTCAAGAAGTTGATGTCAGCCTCAGCTTTTCTTGTGTTTGAAGACTACAGACTCGGGGATAAAGTGACTAGTACGCAGCTTCATTTCAGAGCCCTCTTCTGTAAAGGTGACAGCATGGGAGCCCCTTCCTGGGGATGCTGGGCTCGGGAGGCAGAGCTGTGTGGGACTCTGGTGTGGACTTACTCTGTCAGGCTGCTTTCAAAGCATCTGTTCTACTTCTCAGAGTTTGTGGAAGTTTTCCAATAGCTAGGAAAAGAAAAATCAAGAGATGTAGAAATGTCAGCCTCAGTAAGAAATGTAAATGTGCAAGGACACAGGTGAAGATCTAGCTCCTTCAAGGGAGGATGAAGCCCTCTGGCTGTAAGTGTCTCAGCTGAGTCTGTGTGAGGTGACAATGCAAGTAGAGCAGCCTCATTGGTTGGTCCTGTTGATCAGGGCTGAGACAAGGTTAGTCAAATAATATAGCTAATAGCCTAATGGGCTGAAATAAAAGCAAAACAAGGAGGGTTAAAAAAGCACTTGAAGCCACAGGCAAATACAAAGACTGCCTCAATCTGGGATAAAAAACAAGACAAGTTCAACTTGCATAACATAAAAATCCCAATACAAAGCCATACAGAGGTTATTCCTGTGTTCTTACATAGAATCATAGAATCATTAGGAGTTGGAAGGGACCTTGCAAGATCATCTAGTCCAATCTCCCTGCTACAGCAGGATCACCTAGACCAAGTCGCACAGGAACACATCCAGGTGGGTTTTAAACATCTCCAGAGAAGGAGACTCCACAACCCCCCTGGGCAGCGCATTCCAGTGTTCTGTCACCCTCACTGTGAAGAAGTTCCTTCTGATATTTATATGGTACCTCTAAGTTATGTTGTCTCAGAAGGATTTGTAGTAACAATTCCCGAGCCTAGGTAGCAGTTCAGTGCGTTGCCCTTATTCACACCCGTGCTGACGGAATGTAAATTTTAATCCTTATTTAATGACAGACTTTGTTTGCAGAGCTGGAGAAAGTCAATGGTTTGTTTTCAGTCCTCTGTTTCTGTCTCAGATGACACATTTTGCATGTGGGGACACGTTGCAGGGAATTACCCATCTGGGTAAAATGACCTCTGGCTAGAAGGTGCTTTCCGAGGCTGGGACCAGGCGGCCACATCGTGCTGCACTGCACTTCTCTCACCAGCTCCTGGAGAGAGAATGATCTCTGAATGTTCTGCAGTGTCAACAGCAACTGCAAATACACAGTGAAACATACAAACAGCCCCATGTTGGGCCAAATTCCTCCACAGATAGGAAATGCTCTTGCAGAGGGAAGTTCGACTGATGACTTTGACTGAGAAGGGATTTTCTGCATCTTTGCGTGAGCTGAGAAGCTGTGTCTCAGGCTGAGCCTTTCTGTGTGAAGCTGAAGTTGCCCTGGAAATCAAAGCCAGGCTTGCCGTGTCGAGCAGGACCACAAAGCGCGTGCGTGTCGTGGCACGTGTCCGGTCTCTGGAAGGCTGCATTTATAGGCTGAAGGAAAGGAGTAGCTGTCAGCGAACTAACCGTCATTACAGGTTACGGCAGCCTTTTCCAGACTACTGGCTTCAACAGGAAGAGAGAGAGACGTCTGCCCTCTCTTTAGTTTAACAAACTGAGCTCATCGCAAAACACCACCCAAAATAACCCCATTCTTGTGCTTTGGTTTGTATTTGCAGCTACGCTCTGCGACAGGAAGAAAACTGTGCTAATTGCTTTTCACAGAAGAAACAGTGCTCTTGTGCTTCTCTGGAACGTTCTGCGGGGAGCCTGAGATGTTGAAATACAGCCTCAAACCAACCAAGTAGGTTGTGCAGTAGTACAGTAGGACCTAGGTGATGAAGATATTTCCTGGAGAGTAGTAGCTGAATAGTCGGCACAAAGGATTGCTCCTGCTGGGCACAGGGCTCTGCGTGCTGACAGTGCACAAAGTGTTGGTAGCCCCAGCGTGACTGATTCTGGTCCTACCAGATCCTCACTGAGACTGAGACCACACTGAGGTGGGCACTGTGCACAGGGTGGTTGGGTGTTAGACAGAATCACAGAACATTAGGGATTGGAAGTGACCTCAAAAGATCATCCTGTCCAATCCCCCGCCTCAGCAGGATCACCTAGACCAAGTTGCACAGGTACACATCCATGCTGTATAACCCGAGAAGATTTGATGTTGCTTCCTGTGTATGGAGGTGTTGGAGAGAAGTTCTCCTTCCCCTCTACTTTGCCCTGGTGAGACCACACCTGGAATATTTTGTCCAGTTCCTTAGTTCCAGAAGGACTCTGTGCTGGAGAGAGTCTGCCACAGAGATGATGGAGCGGAGCATCTCCCTGATGAGGAAAGGCTGAGGGAGCTGGGTCTCTTTAGCTTGGAGAACAGGAGGCTGAGGACTGACCTCATTAATGTTTATAAATATATGAAGGGTGGGTGTCAGGAGGATGGAGCCAGGCTCTGCTCAGTGTCATCCAATGATAGGACAAGGGGCAATGGGTGTGAGCTGGAACAGAGGAGGTTCCACATCAATATGAGAAGGAACTTCTTCACTGTGAGAGTGACAGAGCACTGGAACAGGCTGCCCGGGGGGTTGTGGAGTCTCCTTCTCTGGAGAAGTTTAAAACCCACCTGGATGTGTTCCTGTGTGTCTTGGTCTAGGTGATCCTGCTGTGTCAGGGGGATTGGACTAGATGATCTTTAGAGGTCCCTTCCAATTCGTAATGATTCTGTGATTCTATATTCTGTGAACAGTTGTCAGACAGGAAGGATTCTTTGCCGGGCATTTACCCTACACTTCTGCATTAGTTCCACCAAAAGTTATTCCTTGGGATTTCTCAGAAAAAGAGCTTGGAGTGGGAGAAGGGGACACTGGACACCAGGGAGTTTGTATTGCATTGAGAGAGGAACTGAGAGATACTGTCACTGGTTGCTTCCAGAAATGATTTTATTTCCTGGGCATTTCTAATCCCTTGTCCATCAGGGACTCGGCTGCTATAGCAATCATCTTGCTGTCTTTCAGAGTTGAACACTGAGAGGAAAGATCTTGTTTCCAGAAGGCCAGGAGATAAGCAGCCTAATGGAGTTGAGGGAGCTTCTGTTTCCAGTAAAGCAAAGACCTCTTGGGCAGTGAAGTCTGGAAGTGGAGCCAGTAGAGAAGCCAATGCTCTGGTGAGGTTCCCTCATCTGTTAGCTGGAGGGTGCTGGTATAGTCTCACCACCATTGTCGTCAGAGTTATTGAAAATCAGATTATCACTTGTTAATGCTGGTACTGGAGAGGCTGGAATGCAACTGATAATTGTGAGTCAGACAAATACTCTTCTACAGGGATTAATTGGGTCATCAGTCCCTCACCCACAAAAAACAGTGGAGAAGTCTGTTCTGAGAGCTATGAACGGGCCGTGTAGTTAGTCTTTCTCAATGTGACTCCACCAAAAATGGCTTCAACACACAGTAACCACTTCAGGAGGAATGACTGCATTTGGCTGGGCACAACCTGACCAGCTCAGCAGCATCTGGAGTTGGTCCTTAAGCCAATTTGTGCAGGTAGTCAAAGAAGAAGATGATGCCCTCTTTAGCTTTAAAAAGCCATGAATCCTCACTCTCTGTCATGCACCCTCTGTATGCTGTGGTAAGTTACTCTTCTGGACTGTCTGTATCATAGAGACCACGTAGAGCTGTTTGCTTTCCAGGGAATATCTTGGCATTGACCTAGACCCCCTGGATAGCCTGGATAGTTCTGCCAGATTACAAGGGAGCATAGGCTTGCTCTTGCCCCCATTAATTTCTGTGCAGGGATGGGGTAAGGATGAAGAGCAGCCCAAGCAGACAGGTTAATTGTCAGCAGACAACATTGCGGTGAAACGGGAGCAGCCCTGCTGCCTTAAGCTTCAATTTGTAGTGTCGGTAGCTGCCCCCTTTCCCTGCCTCCAGCGTGCAATCTGTGTGTGTGCAAGCACAGCTCTTTCCCACTGAATCTGTGAGGAAGGCTTCCTGCTTAAGAAAAACCCTTAAAATCTGCAACCAGAGACAGCAACTACTCTGCCGGAGTTCACTTTGTGTTTGTTGTTGGGTTTTTTCCTTGCTCTTTTGCCTCTGTGTTGTTCCCCACATTCCCAGACATGAATGTTGGGAACAAAAAGGTGCTAAAAAAGCCCTGCTGGAATAATGCTGAGTTCAGAGGGAGGTTTGCAGTGCCCCTCAGGTACCTGTGCCTTGTCAGTATTGCTAGAGCAAAGCGCTGCCACAGGGTGCTTGCTCTGATCAGACTTTCAGCCTGGGATGTAATTATGGCTTCAGCTTTTCAATCAGTAAAATTCTAGCCACCTCATGGGTGGCTGCAAATGCTGGAGTGTCTCTCTGTACCAGAGCCTGTCCCGGGTGAAGACTACTTCTTTCTGCAAAGGAACCCACTGTGCAGAAACCATTTATTGAAGCAGCTTTTCTGCCACCAGCTCTGTTTTTTGCTGTAGACACCAATCTATTTATTTCCCTCTGTTTGGCTCATCCAGGGAGCCTGGGTAGCAGAGCTGAGTTGACACGCAGTTGCCTGCACTGTGAGGAGAGAACAGATGTCAGGAGTGTCAGGGATGCAGGCATGGTGTGGTGGTGCACAGCTCGGGCAAACAGATCTGCTCAGCACCAATGAAGATGTAAGTGTCAGAGTGTTTGTAGTCCTTTCTTCAGGGAGCAGGTGCTGTCATAAATGCTTTTCAGAAGCCTGCTGACTTATCTGTCCACAGGCTGACTGATTCTGACTTGGTCTGGGTGATCCTGCTATGGCAGGGGGATTGGACTAGATGATCTTTCAAGGTCCTTTCCAATCCCTAATGATTCTGTGATTCTAACCTGCCTTCTCACATCTGAGATTTGCAGTCTGGCTCATCCTGTGAGTCTCTGCCTAGTTACTGCTCTGCTGCCTGAGATGAGACCAATATGGCTCCAACGAAGAGTTGCTTCCTCCTTTTGTCCAAACAATTGCTTAGATGAGATCTAGTCTGTGTTTCAACATCAGTTATTTTGGGTACAGCAAATCATACAGAATGGATGCTGCTTCCCAAAACTGTTTGTCATCCTCTGCATTCACATTTTCCATGGGTGAGGAGAAGTCATCTGACTCCTTTGTGATAAAGAGAACTCAGTGAGCAAAACAGCAGTTCTGGCTTGTTATTTATTGACTGGTAACAATCTTCCTAATGCAAAGAGCCCTGGCGATGCATCTGCTCCTTGTTACTTGCTGCTGCTGTCTGTTTGCTTCAGAGCCTGCTGATTAGCCCCGTTCCTCAGGCTTTCCTTTCCCCTAGTTAATGTATAGCTGAGGTTTTGCTTCCAGCTTTGCATCCATATGCAGACCGTAATGTGCCATTTATTCTGCCAAATTTATAGCTACGCGCTCAACCAATAATCAGTCTGGGTATGAACGATGCGCAGAGTGTTATTTCCTAAATCTGGACGTGATTATCTCTCAGCTGTGTGTTTCCAAAAAAGCACCTCCCTTCCAAAAGGAAGCAAGGAAGAAGAGTGGGGCTTGACAAAAGCATTTGTGCTGCTGTGCCCCCATACCTAGCAGGCGGTCTGTCCTCCTGTCTGTCCAAGCACAGCTTCCTTGCATTGCAAGCTGCTGAGCTTCCTGGTACTTGGAGCACCTCCCTTACGAGGAGAGGCTGAGGGAACTGGGTCTCTTTAGCTTGGAGAAGAGGAGACTGAGGGGTGTCCTCACTAATGTCTATAAATATGTGAAGGGTGGGTGTCAGAAGGATGGAGCCAGGACCTTCTCAGTGTCATCTAGTCATAGGACGAGGGGCAATGGCTGTGAGCTGGAACAGAGGAGGTTCCATATAAATATGAGAAGGAACTTCACAGTGAGAGAGACAGCACTGGAACAGGCTGCCCAGTGCGGTTGTGGAGTCTCCTTCTCTGGAGATGTTTAAAACCTGCCTGGACATGTTCCTGTGTGTCTTGGTTTAGGTGATCCTGCTGTGTCAGGGGGATTGGACTAGATGATCTTTCGCAGTCCCTTCCAATCCCTAATGTTCTGTCATTCTGTGACTTGGTCTAGGTGATCCTGCTGAGGCAGGGGGATGGGACTAGATGATCTTTCAAGGTCTCTTCCTATCCTTGATAGTCTATCATTCTGTGATCCTTGGTGCTGGGTAGGGTCAGCGACTGGCTGCTTCAGGAAGTGACAAATCTGGGAAGGAAAAGCACCTGCGTCATGTGTGGGAGCAGGTTTAGCAGACAGTGCCACCGGTACTTCTCAAACCAAAATATATTTGCATTCCAATGCTACTACAATGGCAGCCAGGAGGGAAAAGAGAATTCACTGAACGAGAGAGGAGCATGGGCGTGTGTCTGTGGAAGAGAACGTTTCACTTTTCTAATGAAAATGAACCTTTTTCCTTTTCCCCCAGACCTCTGTATTACCCATCATTCGAACTAATCAGTTCGAACTTATCCCGTGTACTTGAAAAATGGCCCAATTTAAAAAACTAATATCTGCTTTGACTTGCTGCTGGTCAAACCTGTCAGGTGCGAGTCACCACTTAGCACTCCTTCCAGAAAAGCATTAATTTTTAAAAAAATTGAAAGATTGATATGATACTGCTACACAAAACACACAGAGAAATTGCTGGGTCTGTGGTCTGCTCTGTGTCAGCACATGGATTTTTTTTTTGTGTGGTACAAAGGTGGCTACTCCAACACAAATTAAGATGAAGTAATGTGACGTGCAGGAGATGTCTTGGCTTTCCAAGCCAGAGCTCAAAGGATCCACTGCTGCACTGAAGCCCGCTTCTTGCACAGCTCCTGCCTGGATGGGCTGTTAGGGAAAACATTAGCAGCTCGAAGCCTGAGCAGGCTGTGAGGAATATTTCCATGACTCAGTGAACGCTGCACAGACCGTGACCCTAGCCTGCTAGTTTTTGGTTTCCCCATGAAATCAAATCAAGGTTTTTGGCCAAAGAACTTCCTCCCCGAATCCAGTCCCCAACTCTTTAATTTCCCTTCACCAGGCCCACGGATGGGTTTTGCCTCCCACTCCATTGGGAGGGGCTGTACGTCCCAACACACGCTGCCTGAGAGATGTTTACTTTCACACTGACTCAGTCCTGCATCCGTCCCACCTCAGACCACAGGCAGCCTTAGACCACAGAGTAAAGAAAAATGCACACAAGTCCTGAAGATGTGTGAAATCTGGGGCATTTCTGGTGTGTAGTCCAGCCTGACTCTGAGGTCAGGTCTACTGACAGAGTCACGACCCATCCTGGCAGACCCGCACTGTTTGTACAGCACATGTCTCACCTTCCTCAGGCCTGTGGCGATAGAAGAGTCGGGGCGGGCTGCAGAAAAGACGCCTTGTGTGCAGAAGACCACAGATATGCGGGCTGCAGCCCCAGCACCTCTCCAAATTACCTGTTTTGCACTGGCTCCTTCCAGGAGGTGCTCGGAACGCGTGCCTCGTGAAATGTTTGTCTCTGGGCTTCGTGACGGTGGGTTTTGGACTCTGCTCCTCGTCCTGTGAGGCTTGTGTGTTGTAGCATGACATGAGCTCAACTTCGTATGCGTGGAATGTAAAATCAAGGCTGCTGTATGACAAGGATTGCCGAGGCGCAGTTAGAACTCTCCCTCAGTTGTGCGGGGTAGGGTTGCTCTGCTCTTCTGGGTTCTGCACAGCCATGTGTGGGTGGCTGCACAGGAGGACTTGGCCCATCATCTTCCCCACCCACCTCTTCTCTTTTGTGCAGGGCTGAAACCTATTCTGTTTCTTGTGGCAAGGGGGTGTCTTTTTGTGCTTTCCCAGTGGAGCTTAGTGAAGAAGTAAGCAGAGGGGTACTGGGTGTGCAGAATTGTTCTGGTGGTGTCCTGCCAGAAGTGCTGGCACTGGGTGGAATGGGCATCTTGTGACTTTCCAGCAGTCACACAATGCAGAGCAAGAAGGTAGTGTTCTTTCCGTACCCATTCTGCATATTCAGATATTTCCATTCGTGTCCTTTCTCACAGGGAGAAAATTCTGCAGTAGGGTAGGAAACAAGGAACCGAGATAACAGAACAGAGACAGAAGGCAAAGAATCGTCACCGTTTTTTTGCTATGTCTATCCAAAACCCAATCTTGTGAAACTACTTCCTACCACTAAATTCCCCTCAGCGCCCAGACTGTGAACCCTGAGCTGGCAAACTGATGCTTACTTTCTCATAAACATATAGAGATGACGCACTCGCGTGCTTTCCTTCACGCTGGAGCATTGCCTCTGCAGCAGGGTTCAGGCTTCAGAGCCTACATCTTAGGAGAGTGGATTGAGTTCAGCTCCCATTAAAGACACTCTTCACGCTGGTTAACTATGGTGACCTGAAAATAACACAGTGCTGGTTCAGTTGCTACTGCTGCTCCATGGACTTCAGTGTTAAAATACCTGAATTTCAGCCTGAAGAAAGACCTGGAAAATTTGTTATTTCTAGCTGGCTGTAAAAGCCAAGGGAGGAAATATCAGTAAAGATTCATTTTAGGAAGCTACAGACAGCTGGGCTGTATTTATGCTGTAGTAAGTAACAGCTACTCTGCTCTGTGAAGTCTGGGATCCGAATGAGTCTGTCCAGCCTCTGGGATTTGTGGGCCACAGCTCTGTGGCAATTTCTCAGATATGTAGTTTTTTTCTTCATTTTCCAGAGCTGTTCCTCAAAAGTTGTTTGAAGATGTGAGCAGGTAGCAACTAGTTTCAGAAGTCAAAGATGAGCAAGTGGATTCGATTTATGCAGTCAAAGACAGACAGACAGAGACTCTGCTACCTGTCAAACACCAAGACTTTATAACACACTGCCCACTAACGGTGGGTTGTTTCCCAGAAACTCCTGATTCATCTCTTTAGCTTGGAGGAGACTGAGGGGTGACCTCATTAATGTCTATAAGTATGTGAAGGGTGGGCGTCAGGAGGATGGAACCGGGCTCTTCTCAATGTCATCTAGTAATAGGACAAGAGGCAATGGATGTGAGCTGGAACATAGGAGGTTCCATATAAATTTGAGAAGGAGCTTCTTCCCAGTGAGGGTGACAGAGCACTGGAATGGGGCTGCCCAGGGGGGCTGTGGAGTCTCCTTCTCTGGAGACGTTTAAAATGGCCTGGATGTGTTCCTGTGTGACTTGGTCTAGGTCATCTTGCTGTGGTGCGGAGATTGGACTAGATGATCTCTCAAAGTCCCTTCCAATCCTTCAGGTTCTGGGATTCTGTCCTGATTTATCCCCTGCTGCAGCTCTACGTCAGTGTTGTGTCTACTTCTGCAACCCCCGCCCCAGTAGGATCAGCTCTGGGAAAGTAAGATACCATAACCCACTTTATTGCCTGAATGAACGTTAAATAGTGCTTTGCTGGCCACCTTGTCATCTTGCACTGCAGATCAGAAGTGGCAGGAAGATTGGAAGGTCATGAACCCCATATTCTTCAGAGTTGCCCCATGTCTCCACAGGGTTTTGCTTGGGAGGGGCTTGCTGCTGCACTTCTGCTTGCTGCTTAGTTTTGGAAATGCTCTAAGCGGTGCAAGGCAGAAGGTACACAGGCGTGCCGCGCACCACGGCACTGTTGGAGTGCCCTGGTAACACAAGTGAGGAGCAAGTATCTGATGCAATTTCTTTATCAAATAGATCTGATACCCCTATCCTTTCCATACACCACATAGGCTCCTGGGTCAGAATACAAATGCTGTGGTGGTTTGTGTAGTCTGCAAGACAGAAGTGTTTCTGAAGCCTACCAGCTGCTGAAGGTGAGCTTTTCCCCACTCGTGAAGCTTTAGTTGGGAAAATTTAAGGTCACTGGGCACTACAGGACACTGAGACAGTCTGTGAGTTCCGATACTGGACAGAGCTATCGCTGACCATTGCACTGATGTCTCAGCTCAGGACTTTAGGTACTTGTTGAGGTTGCACAGGAAGCCACTGACAGCACTTCTTGATGACACAAAACAGCAGCCTAATCTCATGTTCCTAACACAGCTGAAAAATTGTGGCCAAAAGCTTTGTTTGGCAGGATAGCCAAGGAGAAAATGTCACCTACACGCAAGAAATTACAGCTTGTCATGGTCATGCTCTGCACAGGCTCTCACAGCTCGTGAGTGCTGAAATCATTGCACTCTCCCACTGGTACACATTCAAACAAGTTGTTTGTGCAGTGCCACCGCCAGCCCAGTGCTCTCTCCAGAATTAGACATTTTAACGTGGGGAGTGAAAATGGTGAAAGTTCCCCCCTTTCTTGCTTGTTGATTGTCTCTGAGAGGGCAAGAAGCACTGCCTCCTGTCAAGGCAAAAGTTTTGTCAGCTAAATGAAATGTTTTACACAATGAATAACCACATAGTGACGGGCATGTGACAAGTCCTAAATGTACTACCGATCTGTACTGGCTGATCTTCTGTAGAGTGAATCACAGAATCACAGAACATTAGGGATTGGAAGGGACCTTGAGAGATCATCTAGTCCAATCCCCCTGACACAGGAGGATCACCTAGATCAAGTCGCACAGGAACATATCCAGGTGGGTTTTAAACTTCTCCAGAGAAGGAGACTCCACCACCTTGCTGGGCAGCCCATTCCAATGCTCTGAGACTTCATGCTCTGTGACCCTCACCGTGAAGACGTTCCTTCTCGTATTGATGTGGAACCTCATATGTTCCAGCTCATACTCATTGCCCTTTGTCCTATCATTAGATGCCACTGAGCAGAGCCTGGCTCCATCCTCCTCAAGCTATGTAGTAATAACTGTCACTTCATGTCCTGTTTTGGGATTACTGCAAAACATCCTTGTTGCTCCTTAATCAACCGTGTAGCTTTGGCAGTGGTGCTGAGAAACACTGCCATCTCCCAGCATACTGGAAATACCAGTTGCTTGCCAGAATGAGCTCCCTGGGGGTCACATAGTGTCTCTGCTGGGAGACAAGTGTTCCAGGTGCTGGTAAAACATTTGCCTTGAAAAGCCACAATGATAACTGACCTGTACAGGAAGGTCTCTAACGAACTGCAAGAAGATTGTATTTCTAATCCCCCTGGGCTTCTCCATCAGCGTGATGGATAACTGCTGCTGAACTTGGTGAAACAGGTTGTTTACAAGTCCTGACATAAAATGTATTTTCCTGAAAGTCCAACAGGGAATAATATGTCATTGTTCAGACTGCAGGTGCTGGAAGGTTCTTGTTTTACAAGAACCTTACAAGAACAGCTCTCTAGAGATGTTCTACAACAGGTCTAGAGAGTCCTTCAGGATAATGCTGATTTTTATGTTCCTTGTATCTTGATGAATGGTTGGTAGAGAAAGTAAGTTTTGCAGGCATAAAATCTCACCCAGTGCAGGACCAGCATGCCTAGTCCCACATTCCGTGGTGTGAGCCACCTAAGCTTCTCTCTATCTCCGTTTCTAACTGTCAGATGGAAGTAGGCAAGTAGTTTTTTCTTCCTGGTCAGGGAAGCTGCAAGTTTTACTCTTCATTTGTATTTGTGTTTGGGATCGAATGTACTTGGCTACCTAAGACCTGGTTGGTGGGTCACACCCATTGCCCCTCGTCCTATCATTAGATGACACTGAGAAATTGTGCACTTTGTGATTCCTGTGGCACCATCTATGCCTTGGAGAGTAAATCTACATCCCTTTGGGAAGCTTTACCTTCAGATCTCTTTCTTCCTGCACGCACTGTATATTCCTATACCCTACAAAACAGGACATGAAATGTTTCTAGGAAATCAGGCTCTGCCTTTTCTCAAAAGGAGGACAGACGTGGCCTGAACTCCTCCTACACGATACCAAATGTTGTGCATTCAACAGACCTGCTGGTTAATGGTTTTGGTCATAAGTAATGTTTTAACCATCGAGTAGTTTTTGTTTGCTTCAAAAGCCACAAAACCAAAAGAGAGGAAGTGTAGGAGAATGTGGGCAGGACTGTGGCCAGGAACCTCATGACCTCATCTTTTTCCACCACATGGCGATTGGTGGCTGTGCCTGGGACAGGGTTTAAATTCCCAGAGGTCAGAGACATTCAGCTATCAGAAGACAAGGGGAGAAAGCCAGAGCTTCTGGGACCTGACCGGTGGGAGCTGCTACTGGCATCACTAAGAGTGTTCTTGTTGCAGCTGACTCCTCCAGCACCAGAAAAGGTAATTTTTTGCTTTTTTACCTGACAAGTTGTTCTGCCTGCAGCTTTAGTTAAGAGAGCATAGGACAGGAGATCTTGGAAAACTTCTTCACTGGACAGGGGTGTTTGATGTTTCTCTGTGGAAAAAGATGGGTTTTTACAGGAGCAAAGTTGCTTTAGTGATGCAAGGTACTATACATAAACAAAATTTTAAACCTGTGGGGAGACAGGTGTTGGGAGGAGGCTACTGAAAATGCTGCCTCCGAATCAAGTGCTGGAAACACTAAGCTGGTCCTTGAATGTAGAAAGCTTTCTCCCTCCTGTAACAACTGCCTGTCAGTATCTCTGCTTCTTCTGGCAGGCAGTTTGTCTGCATGCTACTGAATGCACTGGATATGCACCCTTCCCTGTGTAACTCTTGACATGGCAAAACCTCTCAGACAGTGTCCTGTCTTAGGGCCAGCCCTATTAACGTATTTTAAATGTGGTCTTAGTAACCTTTCTTGCCTGACACAATTTACCAAAGTTTTAAATACCTGTTGTTCATCAGTAAAGCAGTTTAATTTCTTGGGGATGTTCCTTATCCTGGGAATTTGTCTGTCAACACTGAAATTTATGGTAGTTCAGCACTCTTCTGATTTCAGAAGGAATCACTCACTTATCAAATTGCTAAAACTGCAGTGTGAGCAGATGCTTCACTTAGTCTCTTGCTTGGAAACACTGGTCATTCTGTTCAAGCCTGTGGGGGGGAAATAAAAGTCTATAAATAAAAGCAGTTTGCGCTCACATAAACTGAGTTTACTCACAGTGACTCCAGTTAGTAACCCTGAAAACTAATTTTAAAATAACTGAAAACAGAATCCAAGCAGTTCATCTTATCCTGTATCTTCTGTCAAAATTATGTTAAGTGAATGAAGAAAACAAAAAGATTTTCCTTTGCCAGTGCAAGTCAGCAGATGACAGGAGTCTGCTCAGTTTCTCCATGCAGGTTCTCTCACCACTGCTCAGCACTTCACAATACCTGTTTTTACAATTATTGTAGACTTTGAGAAGCTAAGCGATTGCAAAACCAGCCGGGTGTGGAGCGGTGCTGGAGTACTGAGGAACAAGCTTTACATGGGCAGGCTGAAGCCTTAGCAGAGAGCTGGTCTCTGTGTGATGAAGTGCCCCAGGATAAAGCCTGTGGCTTTTTGTGGTATTGTACCTTGCCGACTCACTGTTTCAACATATTTTCTAGATAAAGCATCACAATGAAGGTGGCAGTTCTGTGTTTATGCCTTTTCAGCATCACCGCTGCATGGCCCGTGAGTAAACCACAAACGCACACCAACAATCCCTTGCACACCTTCTTTGCATATGAGCAAGAAATTAATACTGACAAATGCTTCTTTCTCTTTTTTCCCTTCAAGGTGAGTAAACCAAAGCAACATGCCATTTCTGCCAGTTCTGAAGAAAAATATGTAAGCCTCTGTTGATTTTCTATTAATTTTCCTCAATAAATCCTTTCTGCTTTTTTTTTTCTCTAATACACATGGTCTGCTACTTGCTTTATGATTGTAGCTGCCTGTAGAACATATCCTCAGCTGCCTGTCATGAGCCTGCTTTCTGCATAGACAAAGCAGAGGGCCACTCACATCAGTAAACTTTTGCCATGTTACGACGCTGGCTGTGGAGTTTTGTTAGTTGTATCTCTGGACCAGCTCTGGAAAACTTCTAATCTTAATGAAAAATGTGTAAGCTGCCAGTTAAAAAGAGCACTGCAGCATGGCACAGGTACTATAACCCACAACAATTAGTGTGGATCTGATGACAATATTTAGTGTCGGAAGACCACATTAACCCAATACCAATTATAGTTTTGAGTGGTGTCAGTGATCTGCGTTAGTTTTGTATGTAGCTATTTGATTATACTCCATTGCCAGCTACTACCTATGAAAAAACAATTCTGTGCTCTAAGAATCAGCTGTTGTATTTATTTTAGAGTTTTCATGATGTGGGAGATAAACCATTATTGGGAAAAGGTCCTGAGAATTAGCAGAAACAATGGTCGTTAGATGTAACTCCAAATTTCACTCATCAAAAACAAGCTGGAGAAACTGATCTCAAACTCTCCAGGCTCTGCTGGTGGGAGAGGCACGTCTTCTCTGCTATATTGTTTGGGTAAAATGTTCGTCTGGGATCACAGCTTGTTGTGAGTCCTCTTCCTACTAACTGCTGAGGGCACATCCTGTATCTGAAAACTGGTCATGGTGCAGACAGCTTTGCCTGCTCCGATATGCTTCCTATTGATTAACCCCTCTCCTCCTTTTTTTATCTTTCGAAGGATTCTAGGGGCCATCACGCATGCAGGCATTGCCAGCATCAGAAGAATTCTCAGTCTTGGGAGAGTCTACATGAGGATGATGCACAGAATGACCTGGCATTGCCTCAGCAGGTATGGGTTGCTGACTGGAAGAGCATCTTTCAATGCCAGGATTTGCAAGTTAGGATTAACTGCTTAAACAACAGTCAACATGCTGTATATGACTTCATGTGCTAACAGTAGTTCTTTTGTTCTTTTCAGACTCTCTACTCTTCAGAAGAAAGCGTGGATGTCCCAGAACAACCAGTAAGTGTTTTGAACAGCAAAATTCAGCTGAACAGCTGAACAGCAGCTGATTGCTGCAGGACAGTCGGTGTGTAGCAGCATCAATCAGATATGGTTCTTGTGGTAATATGTGTCCCTAAATAAAGCAAAGCTTCAGGCAGGGTAAGGTGAATTTAGAGCAATGTGTGCACATAGCTCCTCAGCAGTGCGTAAGTCCTGGCTTGCCTGATGCATAATTAATGTTTTCCAGCACCTTCCTGACGTGTCAAGCAAAAGCCATGAAGATGTGGATGATGATGATGATAATGATTCCAATGATACCGATGAATCTGATGAGGTTGTCACGGTTTTTCCCACTGACATTGCAGTAACCTTTCCACCCTTCCCTTTCACCCGGGGTGACAATGCTGGCAGAGGCGATAGCGTGGCCTACAGAATGAGGGCAAAAGCCACACTGGTGAAGGCTAGCAAACTCCGCAAAGTTGCAAAAAAGGTAAATAGTGCTGAGCACT
Organism: Rhinopomastus cyanomelas; assembly: GCA_013400115.1. Classification (NCBI taxonomy): domain Eukaryota; kingdom Metazoa; phylum Chordata; class Aves; order Bucerotiformes; family Rhinopomastidae; genus Rhinopomastus; species Rhinopomastus cyanomelas. Next base: position 141,393 of record VXBP01007874.1, read on the forward strand.
GGTACACAGGTTTTTGGGAAACGGTAGTGAACTTGAGAATGGATATGCTGTTTTATGGGAGTCAGTTTTCTCTGGATATCCTCAATCAGGGGGCACTGATGGCTGTTGATACACTGAGGTAACAGTAGCAGTAGCCTGCTGCTGCAAGGTATGCAAAAACACAATTTCCATCATCATGATGTACTTGCGCAAGTGAAATCTGTGAGGAGATCAAATGTGAGTTTCTCATAATGAGAAAGGTTCATGTAACTCCATAGAAGACCACAGCGTCTCCAGGCAGAGATGTATCATGCCGGCTGTAAGTGCGGCTATGCAGCTTGCTTTGGTGCTGTGTGGCAGCAGCACCTGTTGACAGATCAGGTCCTCAGGAGTGACGATGACTTTTTCTTGTTTTGCTGTCTAACACAGCTCAGTGCGCATGATGCCACCGAAGAGGATGAGAGCAGCCTGGACACAGTCAGCCAGCTTTCCTGGGAAGGTCCTGCTGCCCAGCGTGCCCTAGGGAAGCACATCATCAGCAGGGAATGGGCTGACAAGAGCCACGGGCAGTCCAGCAGTGAGCTGGACAGCAAACAGCGAGACCGGAGCTTGGAGAATGACAGCCGGCAGAAGGTGGACAGCCACGAGGCAGAAGATGACAGCAAGGCTGGTGTCACATGGGGCAGCCACCAGAGCTTGGAGAGCAGGGAGAGCCAGGTCCGCATCTCAGCTGAGACCCCAGACGACAACAGCAACCAAACGCTGGAGAGTGCCGAGCGCGCTCGGGACCGTAACAGCATCGAAAATAACTAACTCGCCGTCTACGGGGAGACTAACGTTTCCCTTCTTTTTCATTTCCTGCCTAAGGGGAGGGGGAGCAGCTTCATTTCGGGTTAACAGTTTGTAAATGTAGTGCACGTGGTGACTTTGTGGGTTTGGGGCAGCTGCTTCACCCATTGGCCCGTCCAGGGCCACCAGCACCGCCGGCCGCTCGGCCTGGCCTGGCCTCACGGGAGACGGTAGAAGCGGCGGAGGAACGGGCCGGGCGCTGTGGAGCAGGGGGCGAGTTCGTCCTCTCCGCGCTGCGGAGCTGCGTGTTCTGTAACCGCATCTAAATAAAAATGCGATCCCGGCACCTGTGGGCTGCGCTGGTCTTTGCTGGGCTGGGGCAGAGAAGGGAGGGAGGGAGCGAGGGAGAGGGGGCCGAAGAGGGGAGAGTAGGGCGGAGAGAGAGAGGGAGGGAAGAGTCGTCTTGGCTGCTGTGGCAACTACCACTCCCTGCTCAGAGCGGGATCTCCGGGCCGACGCCGGAGGGCGGGCAGGGGGAGGAGGCGGCGCGGCCCCGCCCCGGGCTGTGGCGGGGGGCTCATGGCCGGCCGCGGCGGTT
>VXBP01007874.1:142799-188715 GCA_013400115.1 Rhinopomastus cyanomelas
GGGTGCGGGAGCAGCGGGAGCTGGAGCGGCTGGGGGAGGCGGCGCGGGCCGAGTCCTGCCCGCCGTCGCCGCCGCTCTCCGCCTGTTCGCGGCAGGCCTGGAGCCGGGACAACCCGGGCTTCGAGCCTGAGGAGGAGACGGGAGCGGCGTCGGGGCCGGTGCTGGAGATGGACGTGGAGTGGGGCAGCCCCGTGGCCGGCGCCTCGTCGTCGCTGGGCAGCAGCGCGGCGGGTCTGGGCGGCGACGGGCGGCGGCCGCCGCGGCTGGTCCCCGCGGGGCGCGGCGGCGCGGAGGGTCCGGGCCGACCCCAGGGGCTGCCTGAGGCCTCCGCCCTNTAGAAGGCTCTACTAAGTATCCAGAAAGGATATGTCAGGTTTTTATGGCCCTACACCCGGTCTTTGGAGACTTGGACCAGAGTACTTGTCTTTCTTTTCCACCATCCTCTGTCCTATAAAGAGGTGGTTAGGATGTTACTCGTGCTTAGAGTGGGCTTGTTGGGAGGGCTTTTTGTTGTGTCTTGCTTTTCACAGTGTTGAATGGAGCCTTGGAGCTGCCCTCGATGGCTGAGAGGTGCCTGGTGACACGTAGCTGATCAGGGACACAGTTTGAAGCAGGAGCACATCAGAGGAACGTTTGGAGTGTCCTGAGCTCACAGCGTTCACTCTGTGCTGCACTGATCCTGTACTGACTGATTTAACAGAGGACAGAAAATGGTGGATGTGAGCTATTTGGATTCAGGGTTGTGAGACCAGGTCTGATTGAGAACCTCCAGTTCCTTTTCAGAGAAGTTTAAACTAGCAGCATTGTGATACCAGAAGTATCAATATGAACTTGGTTTTAGTTGGGGGCTTGTAAATCTGGCTGTTGTATGTGCCGTATGTCTTCACTTTAGTTTCTTGTGCCTTCAAAAATCATTTGCTATAATCGTTACACTGACTTCAGCCATCTTGCACCAAAATTCTTGAACATTGTAGTGTTTTACCTGGATGCAAGTCAGACTAGCAGAGGTTATGGAACACATCATGTTTTCTTTTCAGCAGATGGGAGAGCATTCGAGGACCTAAGTCACTTGGTAATGAGCTATGAGAATGGTCAGGAGAAGGTATCAATAACAATGATGTGTGTTAACTGTCACTGCTCTGTTTGCAGTCTTCCAAGGTGCGTTTAGTCTGTTGCAGGGATAGGTAAATGGCTAGGAAAGGAGCAGCTTTGCATGGAGAATGTAAAGGATTCCTGTAAAAATTATTACCTAAGACTGTTCAGATGGTCTGATGCCAGTTGTTGCCAAATAAATGTTGCCTCCTCTTTTAACTGTGGGGGAAAAAGTAGTGGTCTTTGAACGTGAGGTGAATGTGAGGGTGACTTTGGGGTGATCTTGCTAAAGTTGCTACTGCTTTGTTTCCCTTATGGTTTCTGTACTAATGATCAAAACATTACCCACGCTGATTTTGGTGTAGTTTTCGGGGCCGTTTTGAACCCGAAGGCGGAGTGCTTTGTGTAAAGTTAGAGTATTTGCAGAGTGAAGGAAAGTCCATCGGACCCATTTCCCCAGCATGGGATACCGTGCTAATAATGGCTTGGTACAATGCATTGTTGAATCATCCGCAGTTCCTCTGCTTCTGTAGCTTAGGGTTGGTTTTGGGTGGAGGAAGACTGCTTATTTCTGGTATGCTTTTTTTTCTAACTTTGTTTGTTTGAAGCTTGTATGCGTAGTTTTAGCTTGTTCAGATGAGTGAGCAGCAGAATCAGGAGTGGTGTTTTGGTGAAGCCACGTGTTGTGCTGTGCAGAATGAGTGCAGCTGAGCCTTCAGTGGCAGCAGCATCTGGCAGGTATTGCCAGAGATGATGTTCTGACCCTGCTCTGACGGATGGATCCCTTGCCTGTCCTTTGCCTAAAAGTAATCTACCTTGGGCTGCAGTAACTCTTTGGGGAGTTCATATACCATCTGTAGATTGAATGTTTAATTTCTGGGTTCAGGCTGAAAGATGAGGCCACTTTGATTTGGTAGTGTTTTTCGTCCTTTCAGCTGGTGTGTTTTTCTATAAACTGCTGGGTGTGAGCCTATTAATGAGGTGTGTGCTGTGTGCAGTTCTGTGTTAATAAGCTCTATGAAGCGGGTGTGTGATGGTGTAAAGTTACACTTTATTGCAGTGCAAGAAAATAAAGTATTTTCAGCTATGGCCATGGACCAAACTGCTTCTTGCTGTTTTGAGGCAGACAGTGTACATTGGTAGTAGTCTATTTTTATCTGTAAAATGAAAAGACTTGGTTTCATGTTCTAGGAATGTTTGGAGTGAATTTACCCTTGTGGTTACTATCCACAGTTTCTGTTGATTTATGATGTCTACATTTTGTGTTTATTAGCTGGGTGTAGCAGACAGATCCTTAGGCTAGTGCAGCAGACAAATCCTTCTCTGGGTTTTTAGTGAGAAAATTACCATTAGTTTGTAAGCGCAGTAAATGGCTTAGGTGTGTCTTTAGTGTTGTGGAAGGGTGATGGTTTAAGCCTGGATGGTAACAAAGCACCATGTGGCAGCTTGCTCGCTGCTCCGTGTATTGGGATAAAACATGAAAAAAGTCTCATTTGAGACAAGACCATGTTGGGACTGTTTGCCAATTAGGGTCACTGGCAAAACAGAATTGACTTAGGGACAAAATCCTCAAGACAACTGGTTGTCAGTTAGACGAAATTAGCATAATTTGGTCTATTTCTCAGTCTTGGAGCTTGCTGCTGTGCCTCCCTTCTTACCAGGCTTAACTTTCTACTCCTGATTTTTCTGTACCGTCCTCCCTGCTGAGTGGGGCAGGGAGATGGGGAATGGAGGCTGTGGTCAGTTCATCACACCGTTGTCTCTGCTGCGCCTTCCTTCGCAGGGAAGCCTCATGCTCTTGCCCTCCTCCAGTGTGGGGTTTCTCTGTAGGAGAGAGGCCTCCAGACATTTGTCCATTGTGAGTGCTTTCCACTTGCTGCGGTTCCTCACAAACTTGGAGTTATGGCCTTGTTTGGGCACAGTCCCCTGCTCTGGTGTGGGGTTTTCCACAGGCTGCTAAGTCCCAGTCTGTTTAATGACTTGCAGCCCAGGAGCTTTCTCAAGCCTGCTTACAGGGCCCACACCAGCAGCCACCTCCTGCATTACCAAGACCCCACCAAACACAAGTCTACAGTACAGGAGGTACCTGCAGCATAGGAACCAACATTCTCTGAAGGATGTGATCGCTGCAGGTTATGTAGCAAAAGCGCTGATTTCAAGCCTGAAATTAATACAGGGCACTTGAAGTGAAGCTGAGGTAATACTGGAAAGAGTACTCGGTAGTTCTTTTGGCATTTCATGGCTAACAGTGAGGCTCTTTGAAGACTGGAGAATGTCACACTTGGTACTCAGTTTTATTTCAAGATGACTAGATTAAAGTTATCATAGGCTTATTAAATGAAGTTCCATGTCACTAGACAGAATTCAACAAAAGGGATGAGTCCTTTGGCTATTGAAAGTAATTGTGTTGCCACGACCAAAAAGTTGACATTCATCAACTGAAGGATATTGAATTGACAGACAGGTTACACTTTTCTTGCTGTCAGTTGTGAAATGAACATGCAGAGAAGATTTAGGGTAATGTGATTTAGGGAATTGCAATTATTGAGGAGGCTGTAACAGGAGTTACTGTAGGAAGTCGGCTACTTCAGATTAAGTGTATTTTTAGGTTATTCTCTGTGGATTCTTTTCAGATTTTCACCAAAGTCTCTGAAGTAGCTTAAGTGCCTCTAGTTTTGTAGATCTCTTCAGCAAACATCCCAGATGCTGAGAGGATGAGATGACTATTCAACTCTTCTAAGAAGAAAGTCATCAAAAGTTTTGATTCTTGAGAGTGAAGTTTGTTTGCAGAGCCAGCCATGAATGTTAAATCGGCTCACTTTACTATGCATCAATACCAAGAAGCATACGAGGGAATTTCTTCAAAGGATTTATCGGTTACTGTTAAATGGAAGCATCAGATGTAATTTCCAGTCACTCATTGCTTGTTACAGTGAAGGTTTAGGTTGGAGGTCAAGAAAGTTTTCTTGACTGAAAGAGTGGTCAGGCATTGGAACAGGCTGCCCAGGGGAGTGATGGAGTGACCAATCCTGGAGGTCTTTAAAAAACATGTAGATGTGGGACTTGGAAACATAGTTTTAGTGGGCATGGTGTCACTGGGTTGATGGTTGGACTTGATGGAGGCTTCCAACCTTAATAGCACTATGGTCTTGCTGTCATGCATAACCTAACAAGCTAGACATTTTTTGCAAGATTAAATTTCATGTGTTTTTAATTTGCATGGAATTGTTGTGTTTTAACAACTCTTCTGAGCTTGTATACTGCCTAGGTGAGCCTTTTGGGCTGCAGAATGAGCGTGAGAGAATTGTCTGTTGCAGATTTGTTCGATAAATGAAATAGTACATAGATCTGTCAAAAGATTGGTGAATAGCAAGTCTGTGTACAGAATGAACTGGAAATGATTAATCAAAGCTAGGAGCAAATTGGTTTTGGTGCTTGCAGTAGATGTTAGCTTAAATACAGTACTGCTCACTGGTGCTGTACTTGATACATCGCAACCAATATTCCAATAAGACAGAAATACCGGTGTCTTCTGAAAACATGCAACAGCTTCAAGTTAGCTGCTGGGCCAATCCAGAGTTCATTAAACACTATGATTTTTGCTGCTGGGTTTGTGTTTGCCTTTTTCTTCATGTGTAACTTTCTCTTCCCTGCTCACTAATTCCTAACACTATTCCAGACAGAATTGCAAGATTTCTGCTTACCACATTTCTTATTGGTGAGTAATGTGCTGACAGCTGGGACTCTGCTCTCTCGCCAGCTTAGCTCACTGGCTGTTTGAGCCTTTTCTTTCTCTTTTCCATAATGTTTTCCTGCTTTTATTTTGAGGGTTGCTAGTGCAATGCAGGGCTGTGTAGGAGGCTGAATTTACTGAGCTTGTTATTATTAGTGACTCTGTAATATGTTCTCGTGCTTCTGCCTTCAAGACAAGGACCATGTAGTAAATTTACAGCATTTCCCTGTAAGTTTTCCAATTTAGCCTTAAAGAACAGCTTTGAGAAAGATTTTTTTTTTAGGGGCTGACACTAGTGAAGGCTGTTAATAATTAAGGAGTGTGGGCAGCGATTAATGCTGAAGCTATTGGTGCTTCCTGTACTTGTGCAAGGTAGGCTTCCTGGTTGACTTCATGGTTAGGTCACAATTTAATGCGGTAGGTGAAAGGCTTCTGTAAACATCTGATGTTGGGTTTTTTTTTCTGACTGTATGTGTTATTTGCAGGCAGATAGAAGAGCTTCCTTATTCCTACATCTTTGTTAGCGAAGGAGGTTATGCAGCAGACAGATGAGTCCTTCATCAAACCAATGGTTTCAGAGCGACTGGACTCTCATGTGTTAGTTCAGCCATTTGTTTTGGCTATCCCTTGTGGCTGTTCTGTTTGACTTCAAACTACAGTAGTATGTTTGGATGCAAACCTTTCATAGGAAGTTGGAGGTTCCAACCTACTGAGAAAGTAAAGGATGCTTTAAGAGGCTGGCCTTTTAAAATATCTGAAAAGGAAAAGGGTGGAAGTTTGTTTCACTAAGAATGAATTTTTATTTTTATATGCTTTAAATAAGGTCAAATCACCTTGCTTTAGTTAAGCTTAAATGAAGTTAACATTTTTGAAAGCAGCAGTTCTGGTGTGAGCTGCAGCAACTGTTCCCAGCTGTACTTAGAGTCTGTACTAGATACTGGGGAAGAAGTACTGTGGTTACTAATTACTTTCTGTTCTCAGGTGGTTGTTTCTTTTAGAGACTTTGTTTAACAGATCTTTTACTTCTTTTTTTACCCTTTGCAAGGAGTTGCAAAAGTTCAGTAAGTTTTCCTCACTGTCTTGAGAATATTAAGTATAACATGAAGCCAGTTACAACAGAACTAGTGCAGCCAATGCAGTTGCCCAGTTTCGCAGCTGAATGATGGTTGGTAATTTAATCTGCTACCAATGTTTCCGTGATAACTGTTGTTCATGTAGAAGTAGTCACCAAGCTCCCTGATATAGAAGGCACATGGGGACCTTACAGCAGCCTTACAGTACCTGAAGGGGTCCTGCAGTAAAGCTGGAGAGGACCTTTTTACAAGAGACTCCAAGTGCTGGGTACTGAATAACAACCACATACAACAGTACAGGCTTGAGGGGAGTGGTTTGAAAGCTGCTTAACAAAAGACACCTGGATGTATTGAAAAGGTCACTGGCCATTGCAACAGGCTGCCCAGTGAGGTGGCTGGATCATCATCCCTGGATGTGTTTAGTAGTCATGTAGCTATGGAGCTTAGAGACATGGTTTAGTGCTGGGCTTGGGGCAGTTGGGTTAATGGTTGGACTCAGTAATCTTAAAAGTCTTTTCCAACCTAAGTGATTTTATGGTCCTGTGATCCAAGAGATAAGACAAGGGGGAATGGTGTTACACTAAAAGAGGGAAGACTGAGATTAGATTTTAGGAAAAAATTCCTCATTGTGAAGATGGTGAGGCTCTAGATCAGGTTGCCCAGAGAGGCTGTGGCTGTCCCATCCCTGGAAGTGTACAAGGCAAGGTTGAATGAGGCTCTAAGCAGCCCAGTCTAGTGAAAGGTCTCCCCATCCATGGTGGGAGAATTAGAACAAGATGCTGTCGAAGATGACTTCCAGCCTAAATCATTCTATGATACTACATGTTGTGGTTTGATATGCCTTGCCTGTTTGAGAGAGTAAATTTATAACTTGTTTTCTTTAGAAATATGGATGATTGATGTGTCCTCCTTTAAGATAGAGAGTTAGTTACAGCTACTAGTAAAGGTTCAATACTGAATGTACATTTTCATTCATTTAACAATGCTTCTCATATTTAAAAAGACTCCCAGAAACACTGCGCTTTATTTCTTGAAGGGTGGCATCTGTCCGTGTCTTTGTATACGTGTACCTGTTTTATACTGTATGGTTGTGAGTGACAGCATGTCTGGCAGATCTTCAGCAGTCTGTTAGAGTTCTTCTGGGATGCTTACTGAGTTAAGGTAGCTCATGAATAGCTAATATTGCCTTGGGCTCTGTTCAGCCCAAGAAGAAGCTATTCTTCTTTTAAACTGAACTCAGATCAGTTTAAAATCCATTGCAGTACCTGTAGCAGATATGACAGTAGTTTTGAAAGCTTAACCTGACTTATTATGTCACTTGGGTATCTGGTAGCAGACATCTGTGTATAACATATATTTTCTCCCTTTAAGGTCTTTGGGGAACAAGACTCATGGAAGAAAGCAACACCAGCAGAGAGCAATATCTGAAAAGTGTTTTACGGGAGTTGGTTACATATGTGATTTTCCTTGTGGTCTTGTGTGTCTGTAAGTACTGTTCAGCACTAGTGCAGTCATTGTTCACTGATGTGCTACCTGTTCGTTCTATGTGATTCCAGAATTAAGGTTATTTCAGTGATGTGGGACAAGAGTCAATGGGCAGGTGTGCAGTCAAATATCTTGGATTAAATCTTTCTCTTGTTTCTGCACAGGGAATGTTGCTTGATATTAAAAACCCTTCAACTTTTAGTGCCTTAGCAAAAATTAAATAACTGAGTTTCAATTTTATCACAAAGTTTATGTACAGATCATTTTAAGTGTGAGAGTTCCTAATAGTAGCTGGAAAGGCAGAGTTAGTGCTAGCTACTTAAAAATAGCTGATAATCTGTGTTTACATAGTGCTGAACATTTTAAATGCATCTATGTGAACTTGGCTGGATCACATGGGCCACAGCTAGAGACTTCTGTGACTTAGGGGTGTAAGTTGTTTTGTTGTTTATATTGTGTGAAGTATTGTAATAAAATAGAACAGTGTTTGTATCACAGCCCTTGCATAGCACTGTGAAGATTTTGTTGATGTAATGGTTCTGAGAGCAGTCTTCTGACCTCGGGAACTTAAAGCCCATGTAAAATTCAATTTCAAGTTTTCTTTATAAAAGCTAATAGTCAAAACAAAGCACGTTTGTGCATTTGCGTATAAATTAGCAAGATGATGCAAGGCAGAACTTTCTGTAAAGTTGTAAAATAGATATTTGGGCACCAGGGAGAATAACTACAAAATCTGAATTGCAGAATGGTAGGGGTTGGAAGGGACTCCTGGAAATCTAGTCCAATGCTCTGTGAAAACAGTCACCTAGAGCACAAGACCATGTCCAGGCAGAGTTTGTATGTCTCCAGAGAAGGAGAGTCCACAACATCTCTGTATGGTCTGTGCTGTTCCAGTGCTCTGCCTCCCGCACAGTAAAGAAGTTTTGCCTTATGCCTTGAGTATATCTTTGGAAAGCCAACATGTTTCAAGGCTCCCAGTTTTCATTGTGGGCAGTTCTGTTCCAAGTGCCTGAATTGTCCATGACACTGAAGTTGTTGCTTGTGATCAGTTGTAATAGAACAAGGTGATGTTTTGATTGTTGTAAGAGACAATCTTGGAGTGGAAAATACAACAGTAGACTGTCTCTGCCTCGCTCGTCTGGAGTATAATTAACAAAAAAACCCCCAAAGCCCAGAAAGTGCTTTAAGAATGCTTAATACATGTTTATGGAGTAACATAAGACTGTGGCTCATCTGCTGTGCCACCAGCAGAGATGTAGCAGTGAGGGACCTGCGTTAAAATTAAATGAAACCGGTTTCAGCAGGAAAAGTTTAACTCTAGGCAGTTATCAATTTGTTTTGCTGTAGAAAAGGATGTTTTGGTAACAGAATAAAGGAAAAGTGTGGTGTCTAAGACATCTCTAGATACTGCTGAGATACTAGTGGGTTTTTAAGTGCTGTCCTTTTCAATTTTACATGTAAGCAGTAATTACAGGACAAGCTAATCTTTGTCTTGGCGTGCTGTAGGACAAACCTTTACAGTGCAGGCTAAGTGCTACGGGCGTTTTTGTGCGCTCATATTTTTGAGAGTGCATATTTAGAGAGAATCCAGGTGTTGCAGAGTCTTTTGAAATGTTCCACGTGTCATAGCAGAAATTTATTAGAAATAGTTCATTTTCTCCAGTTACATAAATAAAACACGTTTTCTTCCCTGTGATAAAATTATTTTTATAAAATTGTCAAACCTGATTGAGATTACTCAGCGTAGGCTTAATCTTTGTGTTTCAGCCATAAAATGGTTTTAAACCTTTATAGGCAGTAGTAGTGTCGGTGCTAGAGACTGTTCCCTCCAGTGACCTTGGCTTTGCACATGAGCTTATACTTTATGCTTTGTGGTCCTCGGCCAAATGCTTTTCCCAGCGCGAGGGAAAGAAGTAACACACAGCCGTTTATTTCCTGTGGGGAGATTCCCTCAGAAGCCTGTCTTGACTGAAATTTTATCTAACCATAGGGGGCTAATGTCATTCCCAGTGCTCTGCAATATCCTGGGTGACTGTCATTATTTGCCCAACTCCTGAGCTCTTGTGCCAGCTCTGCTAGTTCCCTATAGATGCCTTGTACAGCACAAGTCACTTAAGGAAAAGGCACTAGCTGCCTTTCTTCAGGGTGCTGAATCATGCCTTTGTTTTTCTTAATGTTAGCTTCTGTAGACACAAGTGAGGTGTGGGAAGGAGAACTGAGGTGGTTTTTTATTTTGAACTGATGCGCCACTCTGTTCTTTCTATTCTTTGCTGCTTGTTGTATTTTAATTAAAACTGACAGACAAATGTTACTTGATGTAGTTTTGTTCTGAAGCTTAGCAAAACCTGTACAGAGACAACTTTATGCATTCAAAATAAACAAAGTATTCCTAATTTTTCCTCTTCTTTCCCTTACACGCTTACCTCTCACTCCCTACCAAATCTTTTGCAGTGACTTACGGGGCAGTGAGTTCCAATATGTACTACTACACCAGGGTGATGTCACAGCTCTTCCTGGAAACACCTGTATCAAAAGTAGAGAAAACTGATTTCAAAAGTTTGTCAACAATGGATGACTTCTGGAAGGTACTGTCAACCCAAATTTTTTTTAAACCTGTCTGCTGTGATTTGCTTGTCCTGCCATGGACTGTAAATTTAACCCACAGGAACTTTGCTCTGATGAGGTAGTGTGTTGTGCATAAAGATACATGTGCAGTATGTCAAAGCTATGGAACAAAGTAATCATCTACTCTATGAAAGCGTAGTACCCGGGTAATGCTAGTGAGGCAGGGTAGGATAAGGTTGCAATGTCTTGGGAGAACAAGTAACAATAAGGACTTGGGTTAGAAAAATTATCAACTGCAATTCTATCACATCCATGACACAAACATCTCTAATACCAGTGCTGGCAGCATGCTAACTAAAATTCTGTCTTCCTCCCCAGTTCACAGAAGGCCCTTTGCTGGATGGTCTTTACTGGGACATGTGGTACAACAACAAAACCATGTCAGAAAACAAAAGCTTCATTTATTATGAGAACCTGCTCCTAGGAGTGCCTCGCATTCGTCAGCTGAAAGTGAGAAATGGTTCATGCTCAATACCTGAAGATTTAAAGGATGAAATCAAAGACTGCTATGATGTCTATTCTGTAGCTAATGAAGACACTGCTCCTTTTGGACTTCGAAATGGAACAGCGTATGTAGTGTTTATTCCACTAGACGTGCACCTTTTAGTTTAATAACCTGGGTTATGCTGAATTACACTCTGAGTCACTTTGCAGGTGCACCCCTGCACATGCTCTGTGTTCTGGCTGTAAAGCCAGGTAAGTCCAGAGCCAGTTCTGCTCATGGAGAAACCCTACTGAAGCTGGAGAGAACAGTGTTCTTGATCCACTTGAGTTTGTTCCATTGGTACCTGTTACATGTGGAAAACATGCTGTAGTCTGAGTGAAGCACTGCAGCTCATGAGGATCTCTCGTGTAACACCAGGTTGTAGTACTGCAGTCGGTTTCACCGAGTTGTGTTCCCTGGCTAAAATTGGGAATAGCTCTGCCTCTCTTGAATGAGAATGTGCAGATTGAACTACTTAAAGGTTTTGGACATGGAACATAACTATGTACATGCCAGTTTTCTTTTTCTTTCCCTGAGAACAGAAGTTTGTGAGATGCGTTTGCTTTTCACAATTAATAGACTTGTGACTCATCTTCCTGTCTTAGCTTTATTGTGTTAGTCAAAGGAACATAAAGCTCTTTCTCTGGGGCACATAAGAAGTTTTGACAAGTATCTCTTAGGTGAAAGCAGCTTTAATATCAAAAATATTTTCTTGGTCAGGTTTTGTTGGTGTCTGTTTCGTTAATTGCAAGTTGAAAATGTAAGGATAAATGAGCTCTGTTTCACTTCTGAACTAGTTGGACATACACCAGTGAGAAGGATCTGAATGGGAGCAGCCACTGGGGCTTGATTGCCACATATAGCGGGGCCGGTTATTACCAAGACCTGTCAAGGACACGAGAAGTCACAGCTGTGCAGATTGCTAGCCTTAAGAAGAACCTGTGGCTGGACAGAGGGACGAGAGCAGCTTTCATTGATTTCTCCGTGTACAATGCAAACATCAACCTATTCTGCATTGTCAGGTATGAAGAGAACCATGACTCTTCACCATGTTCAGACTGCACGGTGTAGGTTGTAGACTTGTTTTTCTTGCGATTGCTTTGTTTTGAGGACGTGGGTATGCGTATGTTTTGTATGAAGGAGACAGACAACTGAAGTGGCATCCCTCCCTGTCAAAGGCTCTACATGGCAGCTGTACTCATCACCTTGAGGCAGTTCTGACTTCCCTGATGCTGCAACAGCTCAGTTGCAATTTGCAGATAGTTTATCTAATGAGTTGGTTTATATGTAGATACGTAACATCAGTCTTTAGGTAGCATGAAACAGATGTAGATGAAGACAGATCTTTCAGTTTGTTTTCTCACTGTTCCCGAAATACTAGAACCTGCAGTCAGGTTTTATTTTATGTAGCATCTTCCCTGAATCATGTGTGGGCTTTTGCCTGATTCCATTATTTAAATAATTATGTAAATAATCCCATGCATCTTTTAGTAGTGCTTTTTATCAGTGCTTTTCATTGCCTCTCTTTAAATGCAGGTTATTAGTTGAGTTTCCAGCGACTGGAGGCCTTGTTACGTCTTGGCGGTTTCAGACAGTGCGGCTGATTCACTATATTTCCACTTTTGATTTTTTCCTGGCAGCCTGCGAAATGGCATTTTGTCTTTTTGTTCTTTATTATATGGTGGAAGAGATCTTAGAAATTCACATTCATAGACTGCAGTACTTCAAAAGCCTCTGGAATTGCCTTGATATCCTTATCATTGTGGTAAGTAATGTTTATAATAATGCTGAAGTTGCTTCCTGTAATGCGCTTTGTGGAAGATGTTAATGACTCAGTATTCCTACTGGGAGTTTAAGGGGTAGAGCCATCATTAGGAAAGACACAGACTATTAGGCTATGTAGTCTGAATCAGAAGACTTTACTTGGTACTGTAACGTTGGTGCATTTTGCATGTTTTGGGTCCTGGTGAAAAGCTGAGCTATTTGTCTAGTGTGTTTTTTCAGTCTTTTCTATAAAAACACAGCCATTGCAAACTTGCCCTCAGTTCTCTTCTACATGTCTCATACTTGAAGGCCACTGCAATATTTTGTCAGAAAATCATCTGCTTTAGTGATCTGCATTTGGAGGAATGGGACTGGGATTTGAATGTGTTTGCAAAGAATCGTAAAGAGAATGTATGTGGTATTAAAAGACTTACTAGCTAAAACTGGGTGTCTCAAAACTGTGAGTGCTAGCAGGTGGCAGCACTGCTTTCTTGGTTAAGTGGACAGTGTTGCATATCAGTAATCTTACTGTGGCACAAAGAGCTTTGATTATAAAGTTATATCACAGAACATTAGGGATTGGAAGGGACCTTGAAAGACCATCTAGTCCAATCCCACCAACACAGCAGGATCACCTAGACCAAGTCGCACAGCAACATGTCTGGGTGGGTTTGAAACATCTCCAGAGAAGGAGACTCCCTGGGCAGCCTGTTCCAGTGCGCTGTCATTCTCACTGTAAAGACGTTCCTTCTGATATTTATATGGAACCTCCTGTGTTCAAGCTTAAAGCCATTGCCATTTGTCGTGTCGTTAGATGCCACTGAGCAGAGCCTGGCTCCATCCTCCTGGATTTATATCAAATTATGTCTGGATTTATATCAAGCTGTGTTTACCAAAAGTAGACAAAGTCAGAATTGGAACAGCACCTTTGAGTTTGAATACATTAAAAGTTTAAGTCTTAAAGTTGGTATCTGTAATCTAGAGAAATCATGCATGCATCACAGTGCTGTGTGAGTGAAGAACCAGTTAGGATGATGTTACTGTGTGCTGTTTGTTATAATTAACCTGAATAATCTTCCTTAAATCTATTTGTCACTTTTGTACTCAGCTGTCTGTGGTAGCTATAGGAATTAACATCTATAGGAAATCAACAGTTGATATGCTCCTGAAGAAGCTCCTGGAAGATCAGAACTTGTTCCCCAATTTTGAACCTTTGGCATATTGGCAAATGCAATTCAACAACATTGCTGCAGTCACTGTGTTTTTTGTCTGGATTAAGGTAACTCCAAGACACACGTCCTAATTTTGACATTAGAGTACTAACATTTTAACATTAGAGTGTTAATTAGAGTTTAACATCAGTGTTCTGAGTTTCACGTGATATTTGAGGTTTATGCGTGTTTCTCCTAAAACTAATTGTGCAAGAAAGTGAGCAGAGACTTAACTTCTTGCAAATCAGAAGGAAGGTTGTTACTTTTCCTCAAGTGTAGTCAGCTCTTGTTTAAGTCTAGAAGATGTAGTCGATGTGCTTTGTCACAGTGAACATGTGAAAAATGTTTCCACTACTGTTCCTGAAGTGCTGTCAGTAATTCTCACAGGGTACTGCTTTTCCCAGCTTGATTTGACTGTGCCTGTTTAATCTCTTAAGTTTCTGTATTGTTAAAAGGGTAGTTAAGGCTAGTCAAATTAATTTAATTTGGTTTTACTGCCTCCTTCCTAGTGCTGCTTCTTTTCATGTCCGTAGTAATTTTCCTGCCCTCCAGATGAATAAAGTTGCAGAAGAACATTCAGTTAATAAAAAGCTGTCTAACGGAGGACAATGTACAGCTAGTGATAAGTGTATTTCCACTCTTGATGTTCCAAGCCTATGCTTAGGTTTATCGAGCAGGTCAGCTCATCTCTTACAACAAGATAGAATGGTGTCTATTTTTTTGCATCATAATGTAAGAAGTAAACTGGCTCTCTAAAAGAAATGGTAGACTGCAGAACAATGCAGCTGGAGGGAACATTAGGAAGTCTCCAGTCTAACCATGTGCTCAGAGCAAAATTACATACGAGATCACACTTTTCTCTCATTGTACTGCTTCATAGCTAAGATGTTAATCGATGGTAAAGATAGATAAGCTTTCGGAGGCATTTTGGTAACACTGCTATGAAGCCAGGGCGCCAAACAGAGGAGTGAAAGAACCCAGCCAACCAACCAAAATCCCATGCCCAGGTTGGCGTTATCACATACTTGTCAAGCCTTAGTGTGTTTAGGATGTGATGTATTTCTACATTCTAAATTAACTGACTTGGTCTCCAGTCGACTTCAGTAAGATGCCTCGTGTAAAAGGCTGGAGAGCAGTTGTGTGAAGAAGTTGTTGTCTGCCTTGTCTTTACAGTTGTTTTTTTTCCTTTTAACAGCTTTTCAAATTTGTTAACTTCAACAGAACCATGAGCCAGTTATCTACTACCATGTCTCGCTGCGTCAAAGATGTCATTGGCTTTGCTATTATGTTTTTTATCATCTTCTTAGCATATGCTCAGTTGGCCTATCTTGTCTTTGGCACTCAAGTTGATGACTTCAGTACTTTCCAAGACTGCATGTAGGTACAAGAAATAAAAAATGAAAGAAATTCTCAGTACTTTGGTAAATGGATTTGATTGCCTTATCAGATACCAAATAAGTCTTATGATATCTATCTAAACAGAGGAGCTGCTGGTACATTACTGTTGATGTAGCTCAGTAGTAAATGCCTTTTTTTAATAACATTTTTAGTTCAAAGCCGTCTGTGCTATGAGATTAAAAATATATGGTGTGGTTAGATCAGTGGAGTGAAAATGACAAGTTTTGGTTGGTGGAAGTGACGTGGTTTTTGTAAAACTTTGTCACAGTTCCAGATAAAGGACTAAGTCTGTCTTAATCACTTGAATGATGATATGCTTGCTGATGCTTGTAGTGCTTACTGAAAGGTTGTACATGTAATAGCGCTGTGTTCCTGACAGGATGTGTAGCTGGTTGTCTCTCACATGGAGTCCCTCTTAGCCCACTAGTAAGTATCTGCAGGAATTCAGAAAGGAGATAGACCTTTATATGGGACTGGAGCACTTCCCTTATGAGGAGAGGTTGAGAGATCTGGGGTTTTTCAGTTTGGAGAGGAGAAGGTTACGAGGGGACTGCCTATAAATATGAGGGATGGTTGTCAAGAAGAAAAAGAATCTCTTCACTTGTGCCCTGTGATAGGACAAGGGGTAGTGGGTGTAAGTTGGAGCACAAGAAGTTCCATCTCAATGTGAGCATTGGAACAGGCTGTCCAGGGAGGTTGTAGTGTCTCCTTCTCTGGAGACTTTTAAGACCCACCTGGATGCGTTTCTGTGTAACTAGTCTTAGATGTTATGACCCTACTTGAGCAGTGGGGGTCAAGCTTGGATGACCTCTGTGGGTCCCTTCCAACCCCTAATGATGAACATGAGCCAGCAGTGTGCTCAGGTGGCCAAGGCGGCCAATGGCATCCTGGTCTATATCAGAAACTGCGTGACCATTAGGAGCAGGAAGGTGATTGTGCCCCTATACTCGGCACTTGTGAGACCGCACCTCAAGTACTGTGTCCAGTTTTGGTCACCACAGTACAGGAAGGACATTTAGGTGCTGGAACGAGTTCAGAGAAGGGCATCCAAGTTGGTGAAGGGGCTGGAAGGCATGCCCTATGAGGAGAGGCTGAGGGAGCTGGGGTTGATTAGTCTGGAAAAGAGAGGGCTGAGAGGGGACCTTATTGCCCTCTACAACTACCTTAAAGGAGGTTGTAGCAAGGCTGGTGTTGGGCTCTTCTCTCAAATTGGTGATGATAGGACAAGGGGAAATGGCCTCAAGTTGCATCAGGGAAAGTTTAGAGTGGATGTTAGAAAGAAATTCTTTACTGAGAGGGTGGTTAGGTGCTGGAATGGATTGCCCAGGGAGGTGGTGGTGTCACCAGCCCTGGAGGTGTTTAAGGAACAGGTGGATGTGGCACTTGGGGATATGGTCTAGCAGTTAGGCACTAGGAGAAAGGGCTGAACTTGATGACCCTGGAGGTCCTTTCCAGCCATGATGATTCTATGTTTCTATGATCTGTGTATCTGTGTTAATCAGTTTTTCCTGTATTAGTAACCTGCTTCTAATGGAGGTAATTATCAGATTGTTTGGTTACTGGTTTTCCCCTGCTTCCTTACTTGGGGGCAACATTGCAAAAAGTTTCCTGTAGAAATTTGAAATATGCTGGTGGATCTTAAAGATCTTTTATAACCAAGAGATTTTGTGATTCTATGCTGTCCAGTCCTAATCTTCTTCCAGCCTTGGCACAGCATAGACAGCTTTAAAGGGAGAGGTTTGTGATTATAGGTATGCAAGAGGCACATGTGTTGAGAGGGATTGAGAATGGGTCACAGCAATTGTTACTGGTTTGACTTGCTTCCTGTTACCCTCTTTGTCAGTTGTGACTGAAAAGGTAAAAGTTGTCTTTTGTTCTGCATGTGTGGCATCTGGTTGCAGGCTTGGTTTTGCCTAGAGATGGCTTTGAAGGATTTGCAGCCGTGTTGCCTGATAAAGTATTACAGTAGTGCAGAACTGTCTGCTGGCCATCAGCGAGACAGCTAGGGTAGTTTAAGAATTCTTGCACAGCTCCAGAAGTGGTTTGTTTGGGGGTTTTTTTGTTGTTGTTGTTTTTATTCAACTCCTGGATGTGTTTTGTTTTTAAGATGTACTCAGTTCCGCATCATTTTGGGAGACTTCAACTTCACAAAGGTTGAAGAAGCTAATCGAATTTTGGGACCAATTTATTTCACTACATTTGTGTTCTTTATGTTCTTCATTCTTTTGGTATGTACGCCTTTGTTTACATGGGGTGGGTAGGTGGCTGGTTTTGCTTCTTTTGTTCCTGGATTCCTGCTGCAGTGCTGACTGTTAATGGCTGGTAACTGCAGCCTTTCATTATTCTTCTTCCTGTAAATGTATTTGCATTGTATGTTTTCATTCCCATATAGTGCTGCACATTGTGTGTTCTGCTCTGTC
This sequence comes from Rhinopomastus cyanomelas, assembly GCA_013400115.1. Classification (NCBI taxonomy): domain Eukaryota; kingdom Metazoa; phylum Chordata; class Aves; order Bucerotiformes; family Rhinopomastidae; genus Rhinopomastus; species Rhinopomastus cyanomelas. The sequence continues at coordinate 160,085 of VXBP01007874.1, forward strand.
GGGTTTTGGCGGTTTTTATATTATGAGGAATGTTTTGTTTCTAAAACCTGAGTAGTGCCTGGTTGGCATACACAGGAAGCCCGTTATTTTTTGGTAGGAAGTAGCTGTAATGGTCCATACAGGCTTTTAGGTTGCTAAGTGCCCTAACTTTGGCTGCCTGTGTTTGCATCAGCCCTGTTTGATCATGCATGTAGCATACAGCGTGTCTACTGGAAGAGAATAGTTCATGGTGACAGACCACTGGAACAGGCTGCCCAGGGAGGTTGTGGAGTCTCCTTTACTGGAGATGTTTAAAGCCCGCCTGGAGGTGTTCCTGTGCAACTTGGTCTAGGTGATCCTGCTGTTTCAGGGGGGTTGGACTAGATGATCTTTCGAGGTCCCTTCCAATCCCTAATGATACTGTGATTCTATGATTAGTAACAGTGCAGCATGACTCAGATACGTAAGTTTTCCTAAAAAGGCCTCTTTTCCTTCTTTAGGGCAGAGCAGTGCCCTGTCGTTCTCACCTTCCGAGTGCAGTTTACCCGTGCCCTTTTTGACAAAGAGTATTATGAGTAGTTCTGCTTACCTGAGACACAGTATGCAGACGTGATGTGTGACAAATTAAAATGATTAGTGTGTTTGAGTAGTCATCTTTTGCGTACTGCCCGTTATCACTAGTATTGAATCCATGTTGTGGTCTTAATAATAATTTGTTTAACAAAGCGGAGGGAGGGGACCTCTTAAGAACCTAAATTTTCTGTGTCAGTATAGGTGAAGAGACTGGATGCGATTTACGGTGAGTTCGATAGTAACGTTTGTATGTGGTGACTTGGCTTTTGATGATACTGCCAGATGAAAGCTGTTACATGTGCAATGTTTCTTCAGATTTCTTCCCAAACTATGTGCCTTTGTGTGATTTGATAAGGTTCCAAGCACTAAAGCAGGATTTTACTAATGTCATCAGCAGTCCTGTATCATCGTAACTTTTAAACTTAATTAATGGCCCTTGTACTTAATGAGGCTTTATTATTCTTTGAGATTAGGAAAAATGGCATTCCGATAATATTTGTGGCTGGCTACTTAATAAGGAAGAGGAGACAATCTGAAGTTTTGTATGGGATGGACCAACAGTCAGTTGGAAAATAATACATGACTCGCTCTGTCCAAAGAAGCACATGAATTGGATTTCATATTTGCTTTGAAGCACCTCACAAAATGCAGACAACGAGGGGATACTCTCCAGCAAGGGAAAGAAGCAGTTTTTCTCTAAGGGGTATCAGAAAAGCACTGAGAGTAAAGGCACATCAGGCTGCCCAGAACATTCACTGTAGTTTCTGCACATACTGTTGTTTGGCTGGAATGAAACATTGCTCCTTGAGACTGGTCTGAGACCTGGAAACTAAGTTAGGGAAGATAGGCAAAAGATGGGCAAAAAAGAACCAACTCTTAATGTGAGACAGTTGAAAGCAGAACGGACAATAGTCAAATTGCCTCTCTGGTGTTTGGCAAGATACAGCATTGGAAGATTGTTGTTCTAAGGCATGTTTATATTCATGAGGGAATAGAGATTAACACCACCTTTTTGCTTGAGAGTGGCACATTGAACATGCCACTAAATTGAGTAATTATTGATGAATGTGGATGTCCAACTTTCAATTCAATTCAATTAGGTGTACTCCACATTCAGCAGGACCTTTTCAATAGTGATAGTGTGGCTCAAGTAAACTGTGTGATTGGCACAGGCCAGCTCTTTTCAGAGTTGGTGGCATATGTGCCCTGTGTTTGATTTTAAGCTTTTTTTTGTTGTTATCTTTACAGCTGTGTTTGCATTTCTGACTAATTAGATTAGAACCTTTTGTTTGTGCCGGTTGTTAGGGGATGAATAGCTAAACTAATTCCCAGGCATTTTTATTGCCAGGCGTGCTGTCCATGTTCATTTATAATTGTTATCTCTGCAAGGTAGAAGGCCAGATTTACATATACAGTGTTAAATAGGCAGGGCTTATTGCCACTGCTGTGTGTAAGCATGAAGCCTCTATGGTGAGGAAGTCTCCAGTTGTGTTAATAACCAGCAATCTTGGTTTAAAGTTGTTATATTGTAGTATCTCAAGCTCTTGTTGTTAGTGCTGTTCAAACAGCTCACCCTTTAAAAAAGAATTAATATATAGTTCTGCATATAAAGGCCACAGGAGTAGTAGGGCTCAGACATGTTGCAATTCTAAGTGGATCTTTTAATTTCTCTCATGAACAGAACATGTTTTTGGCCATTATCAATGATGCATACTCTGAAGTCAAGTCAGATATGATACATCAGAAGGCAGAGATGGAACTGTCTGATCTTATCAAAAAGGTAAAAGTGATGTTTTGTTTTTTTCATGTCTCATTTCTAACATGTGAACCTACTCCATGAAACACTATATAAACTGTAAAAAGTAAAGCTGGCAGCAGCTGATGAGAATACACATCTCTTTGTTGAAATAAATTGATCTGAGCCAAGTGTAAATTAAGAGAATGAGTACTTTCCATCACAATGTATTTAAGTCATCTGAGACTTTGTATTGAGTGATCAGCCTACAGAATGGAGTAGAATTTTTCTGTCTAGGTAAGAATCATAGAATCATAGAGTTCTGTGCATGTATGTGCGCTGGCGTGGGTGTGGTGCTGTATTGTGGCTGCAAATGTCTAAACACATTGTCAGCAAGACCAGTAACACAGAGTTGGAAACTTGGAAACTAGTTGTTAGAGCATCCCACTTTGCTGGGATGAGGACATTATTAAAGGTTAATCCTACAGCCGAAGAATCGGAGTTGTACCTGTTAAGTCAGCATGACTTAAAAATGTCACTCAACTTCCAGTAACTGCCAGAGGCATCCTAATGGGGAAAAAATACTCCTACTGACCTGCAGTGCAAATTGAATGGTGAAAGGTGTTTGTGTGTTGCCCACTTAAAGGCTGAAATAAAAGGTGGATAAACTGGAGGAAAAGAATCCTGCAGGCCTTTTGCTACCTGCTGAATGATAGCGTACGCTAGCTGATTTTTGTTATCAAAATTACTAGAAATCAATTGCTAACATTTCATGACAAGTTATAAAAACAAAATTTCACTTTTAGGGCTACAACAAAGCCATGGTCAAACTTAAACTGAAGAAAACTACTGTGGATGACATTTCAGAAAGTCTGAGGCAAGGTGGGGGAAAACTAAATTTTGATGAGCTCCGTCAAGACCTGAAAGGGTAAGGGAACTGTTACTTGTTGTCATGAATAATATCCACAGAGATGTGTGATGTCCAGTCTTTTGACTCTGGTTTCTCTCAGTGTATCCTGCTATGACTAAGAACAACTGCAGCAGAGGGTACCGTTGGTCAGTAGGTAACAGCATGTGCTTTTATCTGGTGGTGGGTGTGCGTAAACGAACAGGTGCCTACAGGGAAGCACAAAGGAAATTCAGTCTATGGCATAGAACCGTGCGAGAAGAGAGGACAGGGGAAAAGAATGGCCAATTTGAGTTGGAAGAGAAGCCTTGAGTAAGGACATCAGCCGACCTCTGGCACCTGGGGTTCATGGTATGGCTGCTGTTGAATTGGGGCAGTGTCTTACACCAGAGCAAGAATTTGGGGCCCGGCCTCCTTGAGTTGCTATGTTGTGGGATAGAGAAGGTCTGAGGAAGTAGAGATCTAAGGGAACAGTCATAGGGAACAGTAGTGCTTCTGTCAGAGCCACTGCAAGCCACTCAGGAAGGTGGTGGAGGCCCCATCCTTGGAAGTGTTTAAGGCCAGGCTGGATGAGGCTCTGGCCAGCCTGATCTAGGGTGGGGTGCCCCTGCCCATGGTAGGGGAGTTGGAACTGGATGATCCTGTGGTCCCTTCTAACCCTGACTGACTGTATGACTTGGTCTAGGTGATCCTGCTGTGGCAGGGGGCTTGGACTAGATGATCTTTTGAGATCCCTTCCAATCCCTAATGATTCTGTGATTCTAAGAGTTTGTGAACAGGCAGGACTCCAAAGAAAGGGGACAAATCAAGGATGTATGAGAAGTATGTTTGTGAAGGAAAAGTTGCAGTCCAGGGGAGATTTGTGAGGTCCGATTGTCCTTGTTATCAGTATTGTGAGTTCTTAGGCGACACTGGGATCGATTGTATCTTTGGGGATGAAAAGGCTCTTCTCTCTCAAGTGGTTTTTTTTTTAATACTTAAAGTTTGTTTAGTATCTGGAAAATGGAGCTGGTTCTACTTCCTTTTCAGGAAGGGGCACACGGATGCAGAAATTGAAGCCATATTTACCAAATATGACCAGGATGGGGACCAGGAATTGACAGAGCATGAACATCAGCAGATGAGAGACGACCTGGAGAAAGAGAGGGTGGGTTTGTCATTAGGAGGGATATACCACGACCACTGTCTGACAGTCATCTTCTCATGCTGGTTTGCTGTCCCAGTGGAATCCTCATTTCCCCTCATTTGCTGTCATACCTGACTGTCTGAGCAGAATTGTAAAAAGGCAAAGGAGGACAGGAGATCTTTGACTTTGCCACGCATATTCATTGTGTCCTGGTGAAAGTCTTTATTTCTTCTCTGTCTGTGACTTGTGTTTTCACAAAGGAGGATCTGGATCTGGAGAGGAGCTCTCTGCCACGTCCTCTGAGCAGCCGCAGCTTCCCCCGGAGCTTGGATGACTCTGAGGAAGATGAAGATGAAGACAGTGGACACAGCTCCAGGAGGAGGGGCAGCAGCTCTAGTGGCGTTTCCTATGAAGAGTTCCAAGTGTAAGCTTGTTCTTCTGAGGGAGATGAATCTGCTTGGTGGGGTTTTTTTGTTTGTGGGTTCAGTTATTTAGTAGTCTCTGTGAATACTAATCTAAATTTAAATATCCTGTAAATATCTAAAAAATAATTATGAAAGGAAGTGTTATGTTTTTAAGGTGCTTAATCACTCCTTTTAGTAGCGTCCAGGTAATATCTGAATTGGAAGTATTTTAGGGAATCAGTTAGAAACCCAAAAAACGAATCCAAACAAACAAAACCCCAACAACAAGACCTCCAACAAACAGCCCTGTCCTTGATACCTGGACATTGAAAAGAAATAGTAATGCCACAAGACTTCTCTCAGTAGTAAAGCCTTTAGGTTGTTTTAGGTTCACTGAGAACTTCAGCAGTTGCATTTAATGAGATATTGAATTACTTGTGATTGTGTCAAAAATGATAGGTCTCCATATTAGTTGATATAATAACACTAGATGAATGAAGAATTTAAGTAACTGGAACAAAGAAATTTCCATGATGATGCCAGAAAAGCAGGGAAAATAGGGTGGAATATATACTCGTTTTTCCCTGTCTGCTTTACCTTTCTTGCTTTTGTGTACCTTGTCCCTTCCTGGACAGTAGGACTTACTTATGGAAGGTCAGGTGCATGCTGTTCTGCTCTATGTGTTTACGTGCCACAAGAAGACTGAATCGGAAATGTCAGCATCGCTGATGCTCACACTTGTTGCTCTCAGGCTTATGAGACGGGTTGATCGCATGGAGCATTCGATTGGCAGTATTGTCTCCAAGATCGATGCAGTTATCGTGAAACTCGAAGCGATGGAGAGAGCCAAACTAAAAAGGAGAGATGTCTTGGGAAGGCTGTTAGATGAAGTGACAGAGGTAAGAAACTCACTCTCATGTCTTGTTGCAACCTGCACTGGCACCCTTATAGAGTCACTCTGGTTGGAAAAGACCCCCTGGGAACCATCGAGTCCAACCATCTACCCTACCTTACAAGTTCACCCCTAAACCATATCCCTCAACACCTCATCCAGACGATCTTTAAACACATCCAGGGATGGGGACTCAACCGCTTACCTGGGAGGCTTAATCCAGTGCCTTAGTCTTAGCACTTCTTCATGCTTCTTGGTTTGTGAGAGTTGAGGAAGTGATGATAAAGACAAGGGAGGTGCTTTGGCCAGGGCCATATGATTTCAGTTTTGTGTTAGGAAGATGTGTAATGTTAGGAACATAAGGCATGTTTCAGATAGCACAACCCATCTTATGGAAGGCCTGTGTTGTGTTGTGTTGAGGCAATGAAGTGCCATTTAAACTTCTAAACTGGACAGCAGTTTTGGAGTTGCTGAAGCAACTAGATTGTTTCTTGGTGCCTGTTAGGATTAATTTTATGTATGAGTCTGGAGAATCCAGCTCAGTTGGCTGATTGTCTCTTTTGTGTGGCTTCTGAGATGGTATGTGGTGGGTAGAAGCAGGTTGCCTCTGTCATGAGAGTTACCAAGCTTCTGTTGCCTCCCCTCCCACCTTTTTGTTCTTGAGGATCCTTTGGAAATGGCCAGTGGCACAGAAGTGTTTTTTCTATGGGTGCTGAAGCCTGTCAGCTTTCAAATTGGTTAAGAATAGTGAGAGTAGGGCTGCTTAAGGGGGAGTGGGCAAAGTGGGCTGTCTTGATATGTTATGTAGGTAAGACTTGCAGGTGCTTTGTGACACACAGGGTGTTTCTGGCTGTTATTTTAGCCAGTAATTCTGCTTGATTCTTGAGATGGGGTTTCCTTGGGGATGTGCTCTCCTTGGATTACATTTCTGGAGGTGGGTTTAAGTATAAGAAACAGTAAAACAGATTGTGCTTTCGTAAATGAAGGCGACGACTTTAGCATCATTATCAGTGGAAAGAAAACAGTTAACTGTAGTAGCTGTATTTCTTTCCTAGCCTCTGGAAATTCTTGCATGCCTTAAGAATCTCCCATGTGTGTGCAGGGTATTGATCGGGCTGCAGTTTGGAAGCTGTGCTTCCAGCTTGTCTCTTTCAAATCTGTTTAGGATGCAAGACTGGGTCACGACAATGAAATCCACAAGGAACAAATGGAGCGCCTTGTGCGAGAGGAGCTGGAGCGATGGGAATCAGATGATACAGCATCTCAAATGAGCCATCGGTTGGGAACGCCACTTGGACTGAACGGCCAGCCGCGTTCCAGGAACTCTCGGCCATCCTCCTCCCAGTCAGATGGTGTTGATGGGGGAGGAGGAAATGGGGGGAATAACATCCACGTGTAGGATTAACTTCGTTTTAGGTCAGTATTAAGCCAGCAAATGTACTACTCCACTGTTTCCCTGCTTGAGGCGATCATCCTGAGCAGATCACTAAGGACAGTTTTCAGTGGTGGGCAGAAGGAAATACCTTGTCTTCATAAAGGCATTTTCTGGTCCCTCTAAGCCATGTGGCACATTCAAGTTACCAACAGCCTGGGAAATGAGAATGTGTGAGGCAGAATGGAAACCAAACCCAGCAATATCTACCTGGACAGAGTTTTGGCTCTGTGCATGTATTATGAGGAACATTTTCACAAACGCAGCAAGCTTGAGACAGAATAATGTGCTGTGGCTAAGTCACAAAGGCTTTGTGTTTTCTGCTTTTTTAAAGAACAGTATTTTAAATCCTTAAAAAGCTTTTTTTTAAAGGAGATGGCATCAGTTTGTCTCATTTGTTATAAAAACTGGCAGTCTTCAGAGAGGTAAAATAGCACTTTTGCCTTTGTGTGTACTTTTCAGAGCCTTTCTCGGTGTACTAACATTTAAATTAAAATGTTAGTTTTTCCTGTTTTGAGAAACATTTATATTTCTTTAAACTGAAGTGCACTTAGATGGTACAATTCTAAATCACTTTATTCTGTGTTAGAAGCTGTCGACAGTTGTTTTGTATTTCGTGAGTAGTATTTGAGAACTGTCTCTTCACACCGAACTAATGCAATTGTTTTCAGCGTTTTTGTAAAGCGACCGGTGTTTAATTGTAAGTTCTTGTGATCCAAGTCTTCTGGGCTAAGTATTCCACTGATTCTGAGGTAAACGTGGTTACTTTGCAGAAAATTATTTTAAAGAATCACAGAATTGCAGAATTGGAATGATTTAGGTTGGAAGGGACCTCCAAAGATTAGCTATTTCCAACCTCCCTGCCATGGGCAGGGACATCTTGCGCTGCACCAGGTTGCCCAGAGTCTCATGCGACCTAAACTTTAACACTTCCAGGGAGAGGATACCCATAACCTCCCTGGCCACCTTGCTCCAGTGCCTCACCACCCTCATAGTGGAATCACCAACTTGTGAATCTAATCTAAATCTGCCCTCTTTTTGCTTGAAACCAATCCTTCTTGTCCTGTCACTAGAGTCCCTCAAGAAAAGTCCTTCTGCAGCTTTCCTGTAGGTCCCTTTTAGGTACTGAAATGTTTTAAAAGCACACAACATTGAAAAACACTGACTCTTCCTTGGGTGTGACAGGGCAGAGTAATTGCTGACCGTTTTGAAAATCAGGTCTCGTGTTCTATATAGTTCTAATCACAGAATCACAGACCGTTAGGGATTGGAAAAGATCACCCAGTCCAATCCCCCCAACACAGGAGGATCACCTAGATCAAGTTGCATAGGAAAATGGCCAGGTGGGTTTTAAGTGTGTCCAGAGGAGGAGACTCCACAACCTCCATGGGCAGCCCGTTCAGTGCTCTGTCACACTCACTGTGAAGAAGTTCCTTTTAATATTGATATAGAACCTCTTATGTTCCAGCTTAAACCCATTGCCCCTTGTCCTATCATTAGATGCCACTGAGCAGAGCCTGTCTCCATCCTCCTGACACTTGCCCTTCGCATATTTATCAACATTAATAAGGTCACCTTTCAGTCTCCTTTTTTCCAAGCTCAAGAGACCCAACTCCCTCAGCCTTTCTTCATAAGGAAGATTTTTCCACTCCGTTCATAATCTTTGTGGCTCTGTGCTGGAGTGTCTCCAGCAGTTCTGTGTCCTCCTTGAGCTGTGTAGCCCAGAACTGGACACAGTATTCCAGATGTAGTCTCACCAGGGCAGAGTAGAAGTGAAGGAGAACCTCTCTAGATCTGCTAACCACCCCACTTCTGATCTACCCCAGGATGCTGTTGGCCCTCTTGGCCACAAGACCACATTGCTGGCTCAAGGTCATCCTTCACTATCCGTGTAGTCTGCGTTTACATTCAACAGAACGGCTTGTACAATTATTAGGTGTATTTTTACATTCACTTGTCTGCAGAGGTGCAACAACACGTGATTCCTCTTGGAAGGTCTTTGCAGTATAATCACTGATTTTTACTTCCTGGTATTTCACTTCCTCCGCTTTTCATGTCCCAGAAGCTTTGTTTCTGCGAGGAGATGCAGCACTGAATGGCACTGCTTTGCTGTAGAAAGCATTGAGGCACAGTGTTTGTGGTTCTGCTTAGCAACTTATTTCCATGTGTGGCCTGCTGGTTTGAGGGGTAGGCTGTCAGTTGTGCTTTTTTCCTGAAGATGGCAGTTGTCTTGTGTGTAAAGATGTAGAGTTGGTGTACAGGAAAATAGAAAGCTGTGTAATCAAACACATCCTAGCTATTAGTAGATTTAGCAAAGTATATGTACTATGTATGCGTGAGGTTGGTGCATTTTTTATTGGTTGGTTTTCTTCTGAAAAGCAGTCGTTGGCCAGGGCTTACCACCATGTTCCTGTGGTAGTGTGACTTAGCAAAGCTTACGTCTTGCATGTTTGCTTACAACTACGTTGCCTGGATGTACAGTGACTCAAAATACCTTCCCTCTAAACAGACAACTTGCTAAATCTAAACAGATCTCATGCCTTTTTCTGTTTTTAAGTTTATGAGAAACAATATGCACAGAAACTTTATTACTATAAGGTTGAGCAGGAGATTGTTTTTGTAGCTTTGGCTTGATAACAGAATGACATGGCAAAACAGGTTGTGGTTCTTGTGAAGGTCTTTCTTCTAGCACAGGGCAAAATAACCCCAAGTAAAAAATTCATACTCTTGTAAGAGAGCTTGTTGATGTCCTGAGAGTTAATAAAATTAGTGTCAAATGAGAGATACACAGGGTAAGCTGTGTCTGGCCTTGATTGAAAGATGCTAGAAACCTTCTGAGGAATGCTCTTCTGTGTTGAAGTGGCATTTAAGCAAACGAAAAGCCAACCCACTGACAGTTTTCAACCCACTCACGGCTGTGTAAGGAAGGTGTGTCAGGAAGATAGGAAACATAAAACAAAGCAATTTAAATAGACGCAGCCTTGTCTATTTATGTCCAAGATGTGTAACGTGTGTTGTGACTTGATTTATAGCTTAATCTCTGAGGCGTGCTGACTAATTGCATCCGTGTAACATGTACTTGATGTTGGGTTTCTAGGCTCAAGGGTCACCTAAATGTTAAGATAGTATTTTAAATGATAACGTACTTAAAATCAACGACTGTGGCCAAATGCCCCAACTGAAGTAATCAAAGAATCACTTGGCAAATTGTCAAGAATACCCTGTTGTACCTGTTGCCTGTAAAGCATGTGGCATGCCGAGGTGTATGGCAGCAGAACCTGGGGAGTGTGCAGAAGTGATCTGGTGGTCATCTCTTGGTGAGGCAGGGCCTTCCTAGGGGAAAGAAAGCAAAACTAAATTCACCAGTATGGCTTTAAATAGGTTTCATGTGAAGACATACCTTTAAAAATGTAAACTCAGTTGTTCACTTAATCTGTTGTTTGAAGCGTGCGTTTATTATGCAGACGTTAGCATTCGTAGCTGTAATTGTTGAGGCCTATTGCTGTAACGTGTCGTTACTTGATAACAAACTTCATCTTGAAGTGCATTAAGTTCTCATGGGGTACCCNCCTCTTATGTTCCAGCTTAAACCCATTGCCCCTTGTCCTATCATTAGATGCCACTGAGCAGAGCCTGTCTCCATCCTCCTGACACTTGCCCTTCGCATATTTATCAACATTAATAAGGTCACCTTTCAGTCTCCTTTTTTCCAAGCTCAAGAGACCCAACTCCCTCAGCCTTTCTTCATAAGGAAGATTTTTCCACTCCGTTCATAATCTTTGTGGCTCTGTGCTGGAGTGTCTCCAGCAGTTCTGTGTCCTCCTTGAGCTGTGTAGCCCAGAACTGGACACAGTATTCCAGATGTAGTCTCACCAGGGCAGAGTAGAAGTGAAGGAGAACCTCTCTAGATCTGCTAACCACCTCACTTCTGATCTACCCCAGGATGCTGTTGGCCCTCTTGGCCACAAGACCACATTGCTGGCTCAAGGTCATCCTTCACTATCCGTGTAGTCTGCGTTTACATTCAACAGAACGGCTTGTACAATTATTAGGTGTATTTTTACATTCACTTGTCTGCAGAGGTGCAACAACACGTGATTCCTCTTGGAAGGTCTTTGCAGTATAATCACTGATTTTTACTTCCTGGTATTTCACTTCCTCCGCTTTTCATGTCCCAGAAGCTTTGTTTCTGCGAGGAGATGCAGCACTGAATGGCACTGCTTTGCTGTAGAAAGCATTGAGGCACAGTGTTTGTGGTTCTGCTTAGCAACTTATTTCCATGTGTGGCCTGCTGGTTTGAGGGGTAGGCTGTCAGTTGTGCTTTTTTCCTGAAGATGGCAGTTGTCTTGTGTGTAAAGATGTAGAGTTGGTGTACAGGAAAATAGAAAGCTGTGTAATCAAACACATCCTAGCTATTAGTAGATTTAGCAAAGTATATGTACTATGTATGCGTGAGGTTGGTGCATTTTTTATTGGTTGGTTTTCTTCTGAAAAGCAGTCGTTGGCCAGGGCTTACCACCATGTTCCTGTGGTAGTGTGACTTAGCAAAGCTTACGTCTTGCATGTTTGCTTACAACTACGTTGCCTGGATGTACAGTGACTCAAAATACCTTCCCTCTAAACAGACAACTTGCTAAATCTAAACAGATCTCATGCCTTTTTCTGTTTTTAAGTTTATGAGAAACAATATGCACAGAAACTTTATTACTATAAGGTTGAGCAGGAGATTGTTTTTGTAGCTTTGGCTTGATAACAGAATGACATGGCAAAACAGGTTGTGGTTCTTGTGAAGGTCTTTCTTCTAGCACAGGGCAAAATAACCCCAAGTAAAAAATTCATACTCTTGTAAGAGAGCTTGTTGATGTCCTGAGAGTTAATAAAATTAGTGTCAAATGAGAGATACACAGGGTAAGCTGTGTCTGGCCTTGATTGAAAGATGCTAGAAACCTTCTGAGGAATGCTCTTCTGTGTTGAAGTGGCATTTAAGCAAACGAAAAGCCAACCCACTGACAGTTTTCAACCCACTCACGGCTGTGTAAGGAAGGTGTGTCAGGAAGATAGGAAACATAAAACAAAGCAATTTAAATAGATGCAGCCTTGTCTATTTATGTCCAAGATGTGTAACGTGTGATGTGACGTGATTTATAGCTTAATCTCTGAGGCGTGCTGACTAATTGCATCCGTGTAACATGTACTTGATGTTGGGTTTCTAGGCTCAAGGGTCACCTAAATGTTAAGATAGTATTTTAAATGATAACGTACTTAAAATCAACGACTGTGGCCAAATGCCCCAACTGAAGTAATCAAAGAATCACTTGGCAAATTGTCAAGAATACCCTGTTGTACCTGTTGCCTGTAAAGCATGTGGCATGCCGAGGTGTATGGCAGCAGAACCTGGGGAGTGTGCAGAAGTGATCTGGTGGTCATCTCTTGGTGAGGCAGGGCCTTCCTAGGGGAAAGAAAGCAAAACTAAATTCACCAGTATGGCTTTAAATAGGTTTCATGTGAAGACATACCTTTAAAAATGTAAACTCAGTTGTTCACTTAATCTGTTGTTTGAAGCGTGCGTTTATTATGCAGACGTTAGCATTCGTAGCTGTAATTGTTGAGGCCTATTGCTGTAACGTGTCGTTACTTGATAACAAACTTCATCTTGAAGTGCATTAAGTTCTCATGGGGTACCCGTGTGTGTTAACAGTGGGCTCTGCCGTAAGCGCGTGGCCACTCGATAAATGTTGCAAACATTGTATTATTTTACAATTATAATATAATTTGCCTCTTATTACAAAGGTAAGTGTTTTGCATGTGTTTCGTCTTATTGGGAGCTGTTAATTACGCAAGTCTTCTACAATGAACGGGAATGTATTGATCTGTAAAACTGAGCACTTTACTTCCTAATAAATGTTTTATATAACCTAAAAAGCAAATGTGCCGTACACTCTGTTTGTTTGTAACAGAACGTTAAGAATCCAAAACTGTTTGCATGTGTTACTTCTGTCTTGTACCTGATCTTTAGATTGCCTAAGCAAACAGAGAAGACTGAGCTGGTCCTGCTGCTTCATTGCCCAATTAGTACCTTTTTTCCTTTCACACACTTTTCACGTTTCACAGAATCATAGAATCATCAGGGATTGGAAGTGACCTCAAAAGATCATCTAGTCCAATCTCCCTGCTACAGCAGGGTTGCCTAGCCCAAGTCGCAAAGGAACACATCCAGGTGGGTTTTAAACGTCTCCAGAGAAGAAGACTCCAACAGCCTCCCTGGGCAGCCTGTTCCAGTGAAGTGCTCACTGTGAAGAAGTTCCTTCTCATATTGATGTGGAACCTCCTATGTTCCAGCTTACACCCATTGTCCCTTGTCCTTTCATTTGCACTATGGAAATGCGCATGTCTTGTTTTTTGCTATTTCAGGTAGCAGCTGCAGTTGCTAGTGACTGTTGCTTTGTTACTTTAGAGTTGCTCTGTAGGCTAATGTCTCTAATCTTCAGTATTACTCTTTATTTTCATTTCCCTTTGTTTCAGGCAGTCCTGTAGCATCTGGACAGTGGAGTCCTCCTTGGAAATTCCTGGCTTGTATGTAACCCCCATAGTTCTGTCTGGGCATCAGTTTTGCCAGCAGTCCACTGTAAAATTCAGTGTGTGAGAAGTGGGAGCACTTTTTATTTAATACTGTGTCTATGCTGGAAATGTATTTACAGAATCACAGAACATAAGGGATTGGAACGGACCCAAAAGATCATCTAGTCCAATACCCCCGTCACAACAGGATCACCTAGATCAGGTTGCACAAGAATATGTCCAGGTGAGTTTTAAACATCTCCAGAGAAGGAGACTCCACACTCTTCCTGGGCAGCCCATTCCAGTTTGGAGTAAGAGACACATAATTCTTCCATGTCCCACATGTGTCCATTGGATGCCTTATGCCTTCAGATACTCTTTTCCAGTAAACACAAAGTACCAGAAGGGGAAAAAGGTTAGTGTTACAATAAAACATCTGCGAGCAATAGTTGTGTGTTTGTGCACCAATGAGCTTTTTTGGTTCCCCAGTTACATAGAACCTGCAGTGTGAAGAGGATAGCAATGTGAGGTGGAGGAGTCCTTCTCCAGAGTCCATTCTGCGAGCAATCCTTCAGGAGAAGGTTTATGCTATTTGTGTGGCGTCCCCTGACAGAGCATCTCTGGCCCTGGTGGGGTCCCCAGGGTAGCACAGAGTCCCCTAGGAAACACAGGTAACTGTTGGTGGGAAGAGAGACAAACAACACTGCATTCCAGGGGGAAAGAATGTCAAACACAGTCTCTTATGAACTGAATTGTTGAAACTCTGAAGCTTGCAAAGCAATCTTCTCTTTCTGCATACAAACTGAATTAATGCAGAAGCACAACTGTCTTCTGTTTTGCTAAAAAAGCTTTTTAGTAGTAACTAAGATGGTGCCTTGTTTTCACCTGAAAGATGCTGTGAGTGGCTGCAAGAAGAATGGGCTCTCGATTTCTAGCAAAAGATGAAAATCTTTAGCAAGAACTACTGAGACACTTAGGCAGTTGTGAAATCTGTACATGAACCAATATAATTTGTGAAGTCTGTGCCCAAATCCTGACTGTGTCGCTCACAGGGCTTTTATGAACATGCTGAAGCTTAGCACTAAAACTCAGGTCACAGCCCGGTGTGTCTGGGCGCTCATGAGAGGCCACCTAGGAACAATGAAGGCCAGCACCAGCAATCAAGACTGATATCTTCCCTGGGGGAGCAGGAGCTAGACATTCTCACTCTTGGAGCTAGCAAGAGTATTGAGTGAAAATGTCGAGCTTATTGGCACTGGACATCACACAGGGTTTCTTCAAGGCTGCCTCATCTGAGTTTCTAGACATCTCTAGTGTCTGTCCTTTTTTTTGAGGCTGTCTGTTGACTAGTAAATTGTGGAATATTCTCCTTTGGCTTCCAAAGTGCAATTGAAGTCAGGAGAGAAAATGATGCAGTGAGCCTCTTAGGACCTAACAGACTGAAATGACAGCCAATAATAGTAATTTCACCCTGGTTTTTTGAAGTGCCTTTTAATTATTTGCTGCATTCTTCCAGGATGAAGAGCTCCACTGTATATCAGCCTTAGCAGGTAAATGGGAACTTTCAGAGTCGCGTTAAGTAAATACCTGTTCAAGTGTTTTGCATGTTGGTCCATTTAAGAATGTTTTTCTTAAATTCTTGAGTGTGTGTGATGTGTGAGGGTGGATGGACTTTATTATTAGCATCATTCTAAGGGTCTTTGATTGTGAAAGTCTGTGTGGGACAGTGGCTCTTTTGCAATTCAAGTGTGGGCCCAGGAAAAGATGTAACCAGGTTGTCATATATGAGCATTGGTACCATAGGTCCAAAGGGTCCACAGCAAATAGGGAAATGCTTAGTCTTTAGAATGGAGGGCTGAATCTGGCCTGTGCCCAGTGCATCCAAGGCACTGCTGTGGGCGTGAGCTTGCTTTCTTGGATTTCCAAGTCCTGTGCGAGCGCTTGAAAAAGGGAAAAGAAATTAATCTGTTACTGAGGAACATACACAATGCCAAGAGTGTCTGATTCCTAATGGAGGATTCCCCTCCAGGAGCCCTAAATGGCTGAAGTTTTTCAGCAGGCTAAAGAGGGATGGGATGTGTCAGGGCAGAAAAAGAGATGGGCTGGGATAGGAGCAGTAGAGCTCTTTCATACATGCTGTGTCTTTAGAAGCAGTGAGAGTCTCCTTGTTGTTCTGCTTCTGTATTTTTTTTGTCTGATGTGCAGCTGGACTTCACAGTTGGCATCTCAGGCTGTGTAAGCGTACCACAGGCCTGGGGAGTTTCTCTAATGAAAGCAGTGCACGTCCTGGCAGTCAGCATGATGGCCTGTGGGAAGCAGCATCAGCTTCAGGCTCCAGAGGCTGCCAGTCCAACAGGTTTTTTTCCTAGGTAGCCAGGGTGGTGCATCAGGTAGTGCAGTGATGCACACTGTGTCAAACTGCAAATGAACTGGAAGCAGATACCTGGTTTGCCATCAGATCCAGCAGCTGGAATACATTTTTCTCCTGTCTTCTGCCCGTTAAATTTCTCAGTGTCCCTAATCCATATGACACCTACTGCTGGGTTTAGGAGAGTAAATCAGATGACTGTCTATGGCAATAAAGAAATGAGAGCAGGCAGAAGCACTGACTCTACTTGGTTTAGCTGTTTCAGAGCCCAGTGGAGCCAGTCCCAGCACGTGTGAGTTGTTGGATACTGCTGGGGCCCTGGTCTTTCACAGGGATGAATGTAATGGAGAACTGCCTTTACAGAGAACAGATACTAGCAGCATCTACAGTCTACTGTAAATGTTTTCCAGTGAGGTGGTTATGGCACATTAAATTCACTTTTTTCAGAGCAAATTTACTTTCTTCAAAGTACATCTGGGTAAAACACATGAACTGTTAAGCTAGAGAATCAAAAATATAAGCAGTTTAAAGTTCTGAGAATTCAGCTTAATTTTTTGTAGAGTAGAATTTGTAGGCTTAATGTAATTGAATAGAGTTTCTGTTTTGGCAGGGGATGGGGTGCAGATACCTTAGACAAGCACACTGCTGTAATCAATGGGTATTTATACCTCAGATAAATCCATATAATGACCATGTTCCTTTGAGTTTAGCTCTTAGTATGGTGTCTTGACAGCATGGGTGGCTGTTCTCTTATTTGGAAAAATGTGTGATTTGTCCAGCTACTGAGACTGTTTGAGATTCATAGAATCACTTAAGTTGGAAACAATCTTCAAGATCATTTAGTCCAACCATTAACCCAGTACCAAGCTCACCGCTAAACCATGTCCTTAAGCTCCATTTCTATGCAACAAAAATGTCCAGGATGGTGATTCGACAGCCTTTCTGGGCAGCCTGTTCCAAGGTCCAATCACCCTTTTAGTGAAGAAACTTTTCCTAGTCGAACCTAAGTCTTCCTCCCGATTACTCATGGCTGATATGCAGAGAAATATCAGAGTATGTGATTGAAAAATTTTTAAAAATGCATTTTTAGAAACATGTTAATGAATCCAGATACAGGAAATCCAAGGGGACAAGGTATATTAAGTCTTTGGGTTTTTTTATTTTGGTGACTAACCTTACACAGCTGTTGCATAACAAAATGTGGTTAGAACCACAGAACATTAGGGATTGGAAGGGGCCTCGAAAGGTCATCTAGTCCAATAGCCCCACAACAGCAGGATCACCTACATCCACTCATACAGGAACATATCCAGGAGGGTTTTAAACATCTCTATAGAAGGAGACACCACAACCTCCCTGGCAGCCTGTTCCAGTGCTCTGTCACCCTCACAGTGAAGAAGTTCCTTCTCATATTTATATGGAACCTCCTATGTTCCAACACACACCCATTGCCCCTTGACCTATCACCAGATGACATTGAGAAGAGCCTGGCTCCATCCTCCTGACACCCACCTTTCACATATTTGTGAACATTAATGAGATCACCCTCCAGTCTCCTCCAAACTAAAGAGACCCAGCTCCCTCAGCCTTTCCTTCATCATCCTCGTTGCTCTACACTGGACTCCTTCCAGCAGCTTTGTGTCCTTCTTGAACTGAAGGGCCCAGAACTGGACACAATACTCCAGATGTCGTCTCACCAAGTGTAGAGTAGAACGGGAGAAGAACCTCTCTCCATCTGTTAACCACCCCCCTTCTGATCTATCTCGGGATGCTGTTTGCCCTCTGGGCCACAGGAGCACATTGCTGGCTCATGGTCATCCTGTTGTCCACCAGACCTCCAGGTCCCTTTTTCCTACACTGTTCTCCAGCAGGTCTCCAATCTATACTGGTCCCTGGGGTTGTTCTTGCCCAGATGCCAGACTCTACACTTAACAATGCCCAACTCTCCAGCCTGTCCAGATCTCACTGAATGACAGCACAGTCTGGAGGGGTGTCGGCAACACCAAGGAGCTTTGTGTCATCAGCAAACTTGCTGACTGTGCTCTCTAATCCCTCATCCAAGTTATTAATGAATAGATTGAGTAGGACTGGTCCCAGTACCAACCCTTGGGGCACTCCACTAGATACAGGCCTCCAACTAGACTCTGTCCCATTGACCACTACTCTCTGTCTTCTGTCCTGCATCCAGTTCATGATCCACCTCACTACCCAATCATCCAGTCCACACTGCCTCAGTTTGGCTGCGAGGATGCTGTGTGTGACTGTGTCAAATGCCTTCCTGAAGTCAAGAGTATGTGACTGTGAAGCCAGAATCAATTTCAAAGCTCAGGGAAGCCTTCTGTCTTTTCTGGGCAGGTTTGTCCACTCTACTCATCTGATCCATTGATTTATTTTGTTTTTTCTCATTCCTGCCATCAGTTAAAGAGCGAGGAAAACAACCAGATTTACAGAGCTGCTTTCCTAATTAGACATCTCTGTTCCAACACATTCAGGACATTGATATTAGTAAAAGTGATAATGAATTATGCTCCTTGAGGCTGTGGTTAATTAAATTGGCGACACTTTTGTCTTTAGACTGGGCAGCTGCATTGTTCAACTGTTTAAATTGATGAGTCCTAGTTTGAGCAAATTAGTAGTGGACAGGCGGTCCTGCTGTCAGACAGTCATGCCACCTAAATCATAAATTCAGGACATTTTCAAACTGTTTACCATCCTGTAGGGAAAAACAGTTCTGGGAGGAGAACTTGTTAAAAACATTTGTTAAAGTAGAATATGTCTGTGGGTTGAGTCATAAAAGCAAATCAGGAGGTTTTTTCCCTCATTTTTTTTTAACAGTGTCACTGGAAACTGGCAGTCTGCTTTTATCTGGCAGTCTGGAAGTGCTTGGGTCTTCAGCAGCTGGTGCTATTGCAAAGCAGTCAGGAAAGCACTGGCTGTGCTCGTGTTATCAGCTTTCAATAGGATTAATATGATGGAAATACCAAAGGAACGTGGGGAAGAGTGGCCATGACTGGAGCGCAGTCAGGGCTAAGGCTGTCCAAAGTTGAAAGATTTTCCTTCCCCAGTCCTGTGAGTCAAAGCAAGGAGTCTGAAGTGCTAAAAAAGCACTTAAATGAGAATGAATAGCGTTGGAGCACCTTCTGCCGTCTACCCCTCCAAGAAGTAGCTGAGGTACAACTACCAAGAACCAAGGCTTAGCCTACAAGAGGGCCAACAGCATCCTGGGGTGGATAAGAAAGGGGGTGGTTAGCAGACCAAGAGATTCTTCTGCCTGTCTACTCTGCACTGGTGAGACTACATTTGGAGTATTGTGTCCAGTTCTGGGCTCCTCAGTTCAAGAGGGATGTGGAGCTGCTGGAGGGAGGCCAGCGTAGAACAACAAGGATGATGAAGTAAGTGGACAACCTCCCTTACGAGGAAAGGCTGAGGGAGCTGGGTCTGTTTAGCTTGGAGAGGAGGGAGACTGAGGTGTGACCTGATTAATGTCTATAAATATGTGAGGGGTGGATGTCAGGAGAATGGAGCCAGGCTCTTCTCAGTATCATCTAATGATAGGACAAGGGGCAATGGGTGTAAGCTGGAATATAGGAGGTTCCGTATGAATGTGAGAAGGAACTTCTTCACTGTGAGGGTGATGGAGCAGTATAAGGTGCTGCTCTGTGGGGTTGTGGAGTCTCCTTNATTCTGATTCCATGGCTTCTCCAGTCAGGTGATCCTGCTGTGGCAGGGGGATTGGACTAGATGATCTTTCAAGGTCCAATCCCTGATGTTCTGTGGTTTATCACTTTGCCCAGTCACAAGTGTAGAATGGCAAAGGACAAGTTGCACAATGGTGCCTTCAGTTTTACTATGTGAAGTGAATTTACCCTGACGAGGCACTGACTCAGACAACAGCTGAAGAACTGTGATGGTTGTGCCAGTTTGCTGTGGCATGGCCAGCTGTACTCAAGCGCCAGCTCTGGGTGGCTTCACCTGTACTCACTACCTGTGACGTAAAGGTTACTCTGTGTTTTTGTTTTGCTGAGTGACATACATCCAAAGTATTTTAATATGAAATGGACATGAATGACTCCAGGGATGGTGACTCCACCAATTCCTTGGGCAGCCCATTCCAACGCTTTAAAACAAGTTGTGAGCCTCAACCAGTCAGTTTCAGGACCAAGCAGTTAAAGCTTTAGAATTATTTTCCTTTGAAAGACAATAGTCTGGGGGGTTTTGAGCATTAACTCACTTCCCCCACAAGTTGTTGCTGCTATTTTTCTAAGGGATAGACTTGGGAACAAATGTTCTTGATCACAGCAGCTCTTCTCCAGTGTTTCTTCCACTGAAGAGATGCATTCTTATGGTATCAAGAACAATTTCTAGTTCCCATAGTGATACCTTCAGCACACCCATCACACTCCATTAAAGTTAGCTCTTGCCTAGTTCCTAATTAGCCTACACTGATTGTGCTAAATTTAAGGAGCTGCTACATTTCAAGGTAGCTAGTGTTAGTAAGCTCTGAAATCTGGTGAAGTCTAAGAGGTTGCGAGTGAGTTTTAGACCTTAGTAATTTGTGTTTCAGATTTTTGAATCTTTACTCTTAAATTCTTGGCACCCTTCATTTAATTTGTGACATGTAAATGCGTTAGCATTCCCCAAGCTGTTATTTTGTAGGTGTTTTCCTCCTGTCTTTCTTTACGCTTCATTGCGTCAGAGTCTCTGTGTTTTCAGGATAATTTCATGTGTTTGCTGTGTTACAGTTAGTGTTTTTGTGTGTGTGAGGGCAAGAATGGGTGTTTGTTCCTGCTGTGGCAGGGGGATTGGACTAGATGATCTTTGGCGGTCCCTTCCAGTTCCTAATAATTCTATAATTCTACGATTATTCAAAATACCCAGTTTGCTTCTTATCCTGTCAAGCAGATCAGTGTTTCATGAGAGTACTCTTCATTTTTCTAGTTCCTGTCTCCTTGAACGATTTCAAACACACCACCACCACCAACTTACCAGTGGTTAGCAGATCCTTCTACTCTGCCCTAGTGAGACCACATCTGCATTATTGTGTCCATTTCTGGGCCCCTCTGTTCCAGAAGGACATGGAGTGGCTGGAGGGAGTCCAGCATAGAGCAGTGAGAGTGATGAAGGAAGTAGAGGACCTCCCTTATGAGGACAAGCTGAGGGAGCTGGGTCTCTTTAGTTTTGAGAAGAGGAGACTGAGGGATGACCTCATTAATGTCTATAAATATGTGAGGGGTGGGTGTCAGGAGGATGGAGCCAGGCTCTTCTCAGTGTCATCTAGTGATAGGACAAGGGGCAGTGGGTGCAGGCTGGAACATAGGAGGTTTCATATCGGTTATGAGAAGGAACTTTTTCACAGTGAGAGTGACAGAGCACTGGAAAGGCCCGCCCAGAGGGGTTATGGAGTCTCCTTGTCTGGAGACATTTAAAACCCACTTGGATGTGTTGCTCTGCAACTTTGGTCTAATCCCTAATGATTCTATGATTCTATGGGGTTAGACATGCATTCCCCTCTATTGATCTGAAAGGCTGTCTATGTAAGGTTCTTACATGGATGCAGAATCACAGGGCTGTCAGTCTGTAGACTGTAGGGAAACAGCAGGAGCAGGTTCTGCAGGAAGGACAAACGTCGCCCTGCTGAAAACCTTGTTTTCCATGCATAGGATCCAGTGTGTCCCACACTGCCATCCCCAAACAGGTTGAGTCAATGTCAATGCTGGCACTCCAGAATCTTCCAGTCTCCCGTGCCTGCTTGCACAGCAGCCCCCTTCCCAAATCTGTGGCACATAAGGGACGTTTCCTGCTCCTCATTCTCTTTGCTTCCACAAAGGACCAAATTCTGCTCTTCCGTGTTAAACTTCTGACAGCGAATAGTGAAACGTCATCGTTGACACATCATGAGAGCTTTCTGCTGCACAATTGCCAGCCAGCTTTTCCATCTATACCTGCCTTTCCTGTCCATCTCTGTTGTCTCAGCGCTGTGCTGTGGCTGATGCTACTCCTCTATGAAAAACCTTCAGCTAAGAGTTCCCCAAATGTAAAAGGATATATGGGAGGTGAGAGGTAACAGCTTCATTTTTTTAGAGTGTGAGTTTAAAGGCAAGGTTGAAGTTTCAAGTTAGAACTAAATAATACATGAAAAATACTGAACAAAACAAAAGCTACAGAGCAGGAAATAGAGAAGAGCATAGAGGAGGCCCACGGAGAAAGGGAAACATTCAGATAGCGGAGTGAGGGTGACATTGGCAAACTTTGTGGCACTGAAACAACAGATGGGCTATAATTTTAGTGAGTCGTCCCACAGATGGTTCAGCAGATGGATTCTGCTGGGTTCGCACAGCCTAGGTGGAAATTTCAGCTGCTGCTCTTGGCAGGCAGGACAATTTCAGCAGAGACAGGATCCTTGCTTTTTCTTGCTTTGTGTATGTGCCGCTCTGACACAAGCTGGCAGTGCAGGGACGATGCTGAGTGACACTGTATTAGCCAGACTTTTCAGCTTAGACTCAATTTTCTCTGTCAGTTTTAAGAAGGAAAATGTTTGTCTGCTACAAATGGGTTTGCCACCTCGTTTCTGCCAGCCAGTTAAGTGCCAAATGCAGTTCTGTGGAAAACAAAGATGTCTGCAGGTTGCAGTGATTTCTTTTTACAAAAAGGACTGTCATTCTGGGTGGCCTTTTGGACAAATATAGTTCCTCCGAGGGGTGAACCATCTCACCACCTTACGCTGTGGGTGCCAAGATTCTTAAACAGCCTGTGAACACCAGCACAATAGAGAGGAATTAAAGCACAATCCCACTCTTAGGATGTAAGAAAATAGCTCAGCGTTAATGTTTTACCTGTGGATGTTCACGGAACGTAGGAATATGTATGGAAGGACTTTCTACCGTCTTTTCCCTGAAGTGCACCTTGCGTGCTATTGAGAAGGACTAGCATATAACAATACTCCTTTCTTATACATTTGAAGGGTTGGTGTCAGGAGGATGGAACCAGGCTCCTTCTCTAGAGATGGTTAAAACCTGCCAGGATATGTTCCCACGTGACTTGGTCTGGGTGATCCTGCTCTGGCAGGGGGATTGGACTAGATGATCTTTCAAGGTCCCTTCCAATCCCTAATGTTCTGTGTGTGATTTTATATTGGAGGATGTATTGATGCTGAGAAGAGAGGAAGTGGAGAAGAAAAGAGCTACTTGTGGTATGGTTGTTCATCAGAAGTGAGAGGAATAGATGGGAGCAGTATGGAATTACTCTTTTGATCCTTTATCCATAGCTGGTTTTGATGGTCTTTATGAACTGCCATTCTAGTTACAAAACTGAATCACTGCAAAGTGCTGTGAAGTGATCATTAGTGAAGTCAAGCTGCTTCTGCTCTAACTTAACCACATGAAATCAAAAATCAGGTGGGAAGCACTTAAAGCCCCAAACTAATCCATTAAACCTGTGGCCTGCTGGTAACTCACTGTAAACCGGGCTGATGATTCTGCTGTGTCAGGGGGATTGGACTAGTTGATCTTTTGAGGTCCCTTCCAATCCCTAATGATTCTATGATGTTTAGTCTAGAGCTTTTACATGAAACCAGAGACAGTTGTGAGGGGAAAAGTGATTGAGAGCCCCAAGCCTTTCAATCTCATCCCAGAATTATATAGACTTGTACTTTGTTCTTTCTAATCTTTGACTATCTCTACTGAAGCATCCTGCTAAGGGCTGGTTATAGATAGTGTTTTAGACAAGGTCTTGCCAGGGCTGAGCGTAGTGGAAGCAGTGTGCCACAGAGATCTGTCTCGTGTCTAGGTCTCCATCGACATTGCTGTATTTTATCTCATTGGTCCACCCTTTCATGTAATAAAATTCAGCAGATACAGTGGGAAGTAGAAACTTTAAAAGCCCTTTTGTTTTGAATTAATTGCGAGTTTCACATAATATGAGGGAAATCCTGATGTACAGATTTGTAGGTGTCTGCCATTCAAGGGCAGAACTCAGATAGCAGCTGTGTAAAGAGGACTGTAGAGCTGTATGAAGAGCCCCTTAAAGATAAGGGAACAGCTAACTAGCTTTCCCTCCTCTCTAATTCCTAAAGATAAAAAATTATCTTTATCTTGATCACATACTTGAAACACATAAAATGTAAGATAGATACGTTTGTCCTCTTTAATTGGAACAAAAATGCTGGATAAGTGAGTTTTGCATTTCAAGGGGGCATTTTCCTCTCACTTACAGATGCTGAAGAACAAAGAAGGAAAACAAAGGGGAGTTTTATTTTATAGGTTTGCCCTTTCAAAGTTTAACAGGAAGAGAGATAGTATTGCCCCACTGAGGCTTAAATGTTTTTCTGGTAAATGCTGCTTTTTAACGGGTTCTGGAAAAGCTGATGGATTTTGTTTTTAACGGTTTGTTTTTGTACAAGCTGAAAGCAGAAGTGGGGCCCTGAGCTGCATCTACAGTTTTAAATGTTGAATAAACATGTGCAAGGATTGTGATAAGAAGGGATGATGAAGTAGTACATTGCAAGCTTAAAGGGAAATTGCTAGTGTTGGTCATGATGTGCGGGCTGCCATTGATTTTCTGTAAATGAAGTATAGACAAAGAAGATTTATGTAAGCTGAAAACGAGAAGTAAATAAAAATACATTTACAATCTCAAAGCAGATGATGATTTTTCTTTGAAATGTTCGGTGTGCAGCTTTTCCCACTGTACAGGGTACAAAGCAGTTCAGAACTGGCTGTTAATTATGGTGACTGAATTATAGGTGGTGTGTTTGATGTCTGGAGAGGGTTAATAAGGTAAATTAAAAAGCTTTGAGGAGCTTTTTATATGCCTATAATTTTTTATGAGAAGGACCTTGTGGAAGAAGATGCTTTTTATTTCTCCCTTTCAAAACTAATCATGATGTAGACTAGCAAGGTCAGAAAATACAGTTTCTACACAGGAAGATGAGATTTGAAGGGTAGATGTGTGATCCCAGTACTGAAGAGGACAAGGTGATTTGACTGCATTGCTGTAATATCTCATTCTTTTCAAAATGAGTCAGGGAGTCTCTGCAACAAAAGTCAGTGGTGAGAAGTACACAACAATAATTTTTGCAGAGTCCTTCAGATGCTGAGGTTTGTAGTGGATTTGCCTTAGCGTTTTCTTAGCATGGTGGGCTTCTGTTTTCACTGGTGATGGCTTCTGTTC
This sequence comes from Rhinopomastus cyanomelas, assembly GCA_013400115.1. Lineage (NCBI taxonomy): Eukaryota > Metazoa > Chordata > Aves > Bucerotiformes > Rhinopomastidae > Rhinopomastus > Rhinopomastus cyanomelas. The sequence goes on from VXBP01007874.1 coordinate 185,227, forward strand.
ATTTTCCATGTCATTTGCTTCCCAAAGTGGAGCGAGGAGAACGAACTGAAAAAGGGAAAACTGGGAAAACTGAGCTAGGTTAACAGAAATAAGATGTGATGGAAAGTGTGTACAAGGAAGGGATCATCATCATTAAATATGTTGTATAAAAGCAACTTGAATTTTAGCCTAGCCCACAGCAACTTGTTCTTGCCCAGATGCAAGACTTTACAGTTGCCCTTGTTGCAGTTCACTACATTTCTACCCACCCAGCTCTACAGCCTGTTCAGGTCTTGCTGAATGACAGCACAGTCTGCTGGAGTGTTGGCCACTCCTCCCAGCTTTGTGTCATCAGCAAACTTGCTGACAGTGCATGCCAATCCCTCATCCAAGTCATCAATGAATAGATTGAACAGGACTGGTCCTAGTACTGACCCTTAGGGCACTCCACTAGGTACAGGCCTCCAACGAGACTCTGTCCCATTGACCACTACTCTTTGGCTTCTATCCTGCAGCCAGTTCACGATCTACCTCATTACCGATTGTCCAGACCACACTGCCTCAGTTTGTCTGCGAGGATGCTGTGAGAGACCGTGTCAAATGCCTCACTGAAGTCAAGATAGCTCTCTTACTTCTTTCTTTCCTTTTACCCAGTAAACTCCATTGCTGTTTTTTGTGAGGAAGAAAGTAGTCTTATAGCCAAGCAATGCACTCAAAAAATGTGCATTCATATATCAGTTCCAGAAGGACACAGAGCTGCTGGAGAAAGTGCAGTGCAGAGGCACAAAGATGATGAAGGAAGTGGAGCACCTCCCTTATGAGGAAAGGCTGAAGGAGCTGGGTCTCTTGAGCTTGGAGGACACTGAGGGGTGACCTTGTTAGTGTTTATAAATATGTGAGGGGTGGGTGNAGTGTTTATAAATATGTGACGGGTGGGTGTCATGAGGATGGAGCCAGGCTCTTCTCAGCGTCATCTAATGATAGGACAAGGGCCATTGGGTGTCAGCTGGAACGTAAAAGGTTCCATGTGAACGTGAGAAGGAACTTCTTCACGGTGAGGGTGACAGAGCACTGGAAACAGGCTTCCCAGGGGTGTTGTGGAGTCTCCTTCTCTGGAGACATTTAAAACCCACCTGGATATCTTCCTGTGTGACTTGATCCAGGTGATCCTGCTGTGGCAGGGGGATTGGACTGGATGATCTTTCGAGGTCCCTTCCAGTCCCTGATGTTCTGTGATTCTGTGAGTTATGGCAAAAACACTTGATGTACCTCTGTTTGGCAGAGCATCACGTTGCAGCTTTGTCAGTTGTGTCTAAACTGCTAATTGGAAATTAGGATTCAGCTAGCAGAGGAAATGACATTATCTCACTACAAGCAGAGGCCCGTAAAGGTGAAATAAGCTGATCTGCTGATAGGAGGGTGATTGCATTTCAGTAAACAGCAGTGTTGCATTAGCTAGGTGTTCCTAGCTTGGTGATAACCAGCGGTGTTATAAACACAAATTGGTGTTATGTGGGATAATTCCAGTCCTGCTGAACTGAAGAGTCACCAGATGCATTTGGACCAGAATTTTATTCTGTTTCTTTTCCTATTAGGAAAATCAGTCAAGATGACTATGCAGGCTTTATGCTTCTTCATAGCTGAACACATTTCCTGTTATCCGAATAATAAGCTGTGGTTATGAGTTATGATTTCTGCTGCATAATGAATTATGACTTCTGTTGCCCAGGCTTCTGCTACTCACTTCCGTAGTAATAGATTCTCATCATTCTTTCTCCCCATGAGTTTCAAATGCTGAAACGCTTAGGAAAAAACCCAACTTGGATAAATCACAACTTGCCTGTCTCCAAGAGCAAACTGTCCAGACTGATGAGAATAATTATGAGTAAAGTCTTTCATGAATATGAATGAGGATTGCATTATTCATGATACTTGAAGGGCATTATTTAAGTTATTTTAATTATACAACAAATTATAGCTTTATTTAATGTAAACTTGCCCAGGGCAGTATTTCATGGATTTCTAGAAAAATCCAGTCACTTTTAAACTTCAGTTACTGTGACAAAAGTCTCGTTCTGTTTCCAACATTTTTTCTGCTTTGCTGGTGCTTTCAGCTTCAAGTGAAAAACTAAAAAGAGCATTTCACATCACATAACATCAGGGATTGGAAGGGACCTTGAAGTTCCTCTAGTTCAATCCCCCTGCCACAGCAGGATCACCTAGACCAAGTCACACAGGAACACATCCAGGTGGGTCTTAAATGTCTCCAGAGAAGCAGATTCCACAGCTCCCCTGGGCAGCCCCTTCCAGTGCTCTGTCACCCTCACGCAGTTGTGTACTGAGTCATGATTTGCACATACTGGTCTCTGGATGCTCAACCCCAGATGCTGTAAAGGATGTTGCTTCTTCTGACTATTTCCTCTCTGCACATCGGAACACAAGACTTCTTGAAATGTAATCCCATGGTATGTAGGTTTGTCACCTTCCACTGCACCGTCCAAAGGTGACTTATAACCAATATAAACGCACTTTATGATTCTTCTGACTTAACACCCTAACTGTTGTGGCTTTTTGCTTTACAAATATTCTAGGTGATCCTGCTCTGGCAGGGGGATTTGACTGGATGATCTTTCAAGGTCCCTTCCAATCCCTGATGCTCTGTGATTCTGTGATGAAATGGATGGGCTTTGTGACTAATCAGAATGAAAGGTTGTTGTGACACTGGGTGGATCCACAGACATGTGGTTCAGATGCTGACAGAGTTTCATTAGGTGTGTTCCTGTTAGAGAAGTGCTTCGGCTGACTTTTCATACTAACAGCCCTAAGGCGGCTTTTCTCCCTCTTTGTAAATTAAATCACAACACAGATTGTAGTGTACATTGGCAGAAGCTAAAATTAAGTGCAGGCATGGTGGTGTATCTTCTATTCTGGGAGTTTTCCAAGTTTGCTTTCCAGTGCAATAAGGTACCTGCAGGACAGAAAAGAGAAATGAAAGTCAGTGTTCCAAAAAGCTTCACTTTTTCTAAGAGTGTTCTGGCTTCTACACTTAAAATGTGGGGGTTTTGGTCTGTAGGTTTGGTTGGGGATTCTTTTGGAGGAAGGGAGTTATCTTCTCTGTATCATTGTGTCCTTGTGCTGTTCAAAATGTGTTTTCCGGGACTGTTTGCTTTCATCAGTTGTCAGTTATTCTGCTCTCTCAAAGCAATGGCTTTCGACTTGGTCTAGGTGATCCTGCTGTGGCAGGGGGATCGGACTAGATGATCTTTTGGGGTCCCTTCCAATCCCTTATGATTCTATGATCTATGGACATACATGCAATAGATACACGGATAGATGTACCTATATGAACATAAGATATAGGTATAGATAGATCTGTGTGGATGTATATACGATAGATATACAGCTAGATACCACAGAATCATTAGGGATTGGAAAGGACCTTGAAAGATCATCTAGTCCAATCCCCCTGCCACAGCAGGATCACCTAAACCAAGTCACACAGGAACACAT
>VXBP01007874.1:191941-224561 GCA_013400115.1 Rhinopomastus cyanomelas
GGTTGTGGAGTCTCCATCTCTGGAGATGTTCAAGACCTGACTGGACGGGTTCCTGTGTGGCTTGGTTTAGGTGGTCCTGCTGTTGCAGGCTGATTGGACTAGTTGATCTTTCGAGGTCCCTTCCGATCCGTAATGATTCTATGATTCTATGATTCTCAGGAGCCTGAGCTCTCAGAAGCTATGTGTCTTACAAATGCACGTATCCCACAATAGGTTGGGCTTTCTTTTAGAAGTGTTACCAGGGGAGAAGATAGAGCAAAGTCTGGAGACATCACAGAACATTTAGAAGGGACTTTGAAAGATCATCTAGTCCAATCGCCCTGCCACAGTAGGATCACCTCGACCCAGTCGCACAGGCACATATCCAGGCGGGTTTTAAATGGCTCCAGACAAGGAGACTCCACAACCTACCTGGGCAGCCCCTTGCAGTGCTCTGTCACTTTCACTGTGAAGAAGTTCCTTCTGATATTGATGTGGAACCTCCTGTGTTTCAAGTTTTTAGCTCAGTTGGTAGAGCATGGGACTCTGAATTCCTAGGGTTGTGGGTTTGAGCCCCATGTAGGACAGCATATCTTGAGACAGTGCTGTAGGCTTACCCTGCTCCAGCGGGGGGGGTTGGACTTAGATGATCTTTCGAGGTCCCTTCCAACCTCTAACGTTCCATGATTCTGTGGTGTTCCAGCTTACACTCGTTGCCCCTTGTTCTGTCATTGGGTGCCACTGATCAGAACCTGGCTCCATCCTCCTGACACTCTTCACATATTTATCAACATTGATGAGGTCATCCCTCAGTCTTCTCTAAACAAAAGAACTCAGTCCCCTCAGCCTTTCCTCATGAGGGAGATACTTCACTCCCTTCAACGTCCTCATTGCTCTATGCTGGACTCTCTCCAGCAGTTCCATGTCCTTCTTGAATGGAGGGGCCCAGAACTGGTCCCAGTACTTCAGATGTGGTCTCACTGGGGCAGAGTAGAGCAGGAGAAGAACCTCTCGATCTGCTAACCACCCCTGTTCTGATCCACCCCAGGATGCTGTTGGCCCTTTTGGCCACAAGAGCACACTGCTGGCTCATGGTCATCCTGCTGTGTCCACCACGACCCCTAGATCTTTTTCTCCTTCACTGCTCTGCAACAGGTCAGTCCCCAATCTCTGCTGGTACCTGGGGTTGTTCTTGCCCAGATGCCAGACTCTACACTTACCCTTGTTATGTTTCATTACATTTCTCTCTGTCCAGCTCTCCAGCCTGTCCAAAATGCCAAGGGATTCTTCTGGTTTCCCTCTCCAGCGACATGAACCATGCTGCTGTGCCTCTCTGTCACATTATTTATTTATATAGAATCTAGGCCTGAGACTGCTTCAGGAAACCCAGGGCTCTTTAACACTTGTTCTGAACTGGGTTCTGTCTTTCAGCTGGTGTGAATCCGGTCAATGCTCTGAATTCGTTGGTTTGGCTGACTCATATCACACTTGTGTGGAGTATCTCCGATCTGAATCAAATGCCAGTTGGAAGTCACCTGTTGGATAGCAAAGGGACCACCTGGGGATGGAAAGGCTGGAATTGTTTGTTGGCAATATCAATGCTGTTCTAAACCAAATAAGCATGTGATTAGGTGACTCAGAAATGTCTGATTGATGGGTTTATGCCAGATCCTAGAGGACTTACTGAACGCACACCTTTGAAGTCCTTGAATTATTCTCATTCTGTCAAGGGACTGCCTCAGGGTGGGTGAGGTAGATGTAGGAACTCGCTGACCTACAAGTCGGTGAAGGAAATCGGAATAAACAAGCACAGTTGCCTGAGCACTCCGAAGTGTTGATGTGCTGTGCTGCACCGTTCAGGAGATCTCTTCCTGCTCATTCCTGGCCCCTGCACTGTTCATCTAGTATTTTCTTGATTATACTGGCACAACGTTTTGTGTGTCTGCATGAAAAAGCTAGATCCAGGAAATGCATGTTGGTGAAGCAGTGTGAGCAAAGCACGCGAGGTTTGTTTTCTCTTTTAACTGACTGTGCTAACCATCAGAGGAGAGATTGAGAGAGTTGGGGCTGTTCAGTTTGGAGGGAGGAGTTGGCTGAGGGGAGACCTCAGTGCTCTCTACAGCTATCTGAAAGGACATCGTAGAGATGTTGGTGCTGGTCTCTTCTCACAGGCAATTAGTGACAGAACCAGAGGGAATGTTTCAAGCTCCAACAAGGGAAGTTTAGATTGAGCATCAGGAAAAACTTCATGGAAAGAGTGGTCAGGCACTGGAATGGGCTGCCCAGGGTCGTGGCTGAGTCACCATCCCTGGATGACTTTAAAAGCCGCTTGGATGTAGTGTTGGAGCATCTGGTTTAGGGCTGAACTTGTAGAGTAGGGTTGATGGTTGGACTCGATGATCCCAAGTGTCTTTTCCAGCCTGAATGATCCTATGATTCTATGATTTGAGAAACCTCAGCAGAGTCTCTATCACGCGTGAAGGTGTCTGATGGTCTAGGTGATCCTGCTGTGGCAGGGGGATTGGACTAGATGATCTTTCGAGGTCCCTTCCAATCCCTAATGATTCAATGATACCAGAGTCTTGCCAGTTGCTTGATTAACTGGAAGGTGAAAATTACTTACATTCGTACATTAACTGACTTTTAGAAGCAGGTTGTCTCTAAAGCATTGATTATTGTTGTTATTATAATGTTACTATCTTAAAAACAGATGAATGACCAGATGTATTTTAATGGCAGCAGCACACAAATGAAGCCATTTGCAGCAAGAATGTAGGGAGCTGGTTTAACTTCTGTCACTCACTGTCAGGCAGTAATGGCAGCTCCTACCGCGTGAAAGGGGCTGTCTGCAGGCAGGCCAAGTTCCCTGCAGTTGCCACAAACAATGAAAGGAAGCACTTTTAACTTTCTCACTACTGCTGAAAGTTCAGCTTTAACTTAAATAATAGAATCATTAGGGATTGGAAGAGACCTGGAGAGATCATCCAGTCCAATCCCTCTGCAACAGCAGAATCACCTAGACCAAGTCTCTGGAACATATCCAGATGGGTCTTGAATGTCTTCAGAGAAGGAAGAAATAATGCTGGAAGCTCATAAGTCTTGATTTGTTCGTGGCTTGAGAGCTCCAGTACAGAGGTGTGCTCGTTGTCTAAGTCTTGCTGCAAGCCTTGTGAAATACCCTGGGACTTCAATGAACCTGGGGGGAGACTTTACCTGTGAATGCGCTTTAACTGGAGGGCACCAACTGGCAAGAGGTTGGATGCACAACAGGGTGAAAGAGCACTGCTTATACCCACAACTGAGAACATAGAATCATAGAATCATTACGGATTGGAAGGGACCTTGAAAGATCATCTAGTCCGATCCACCTGCAACAGCAGGATCACCTAAACCAAGTCACACAGGAACCTATCCAGTTGGGTCTTGAAAATCTCCAGTGATGGAGACTCCACAACCCCCCTGGGCAGCCTGTTCCAGTGCTCTGTCACTCTCACCGTGAAGAAGTTCCTTCTCAGGTTGATGTGGAACCTCCTATGTTCCAGCTTACAACCATTGCCCCTCGTCCTATCACTACATGACACCGAGAACAGCCCAGTTCTATCCTCCTGACACCCACCCCTCAAATATTTGTAGACATTAATGTTTTAACCCTGGAAAAGCATGCCCTTATGGAGATTTTTTTTTTCCCCACCACGCTGCTCCGAGTTCTTTTTCCCAAGTGCTGGAGCTAAAAGCCTGCTTTTTTGTTTCTCCTGTTTGATGTGTGCCCGGTACCAGAGCCAGTGCACCTCACGGTGTGTGGTTGGCTGCTAATGCAATGGGAAGCAGAGAGAACTTTGTGAAAAGCTGAAAAATAATACTCAGCCCTGGAGATTATCTGCCACTAAATCGCTTCTTTCTTCTTCACGAAAGTGAAACTGAACTCCTAGTGATCTGTTGGAAAGCAGAGCAAATTGGAGCCAAATCCTAGCAGAGACATAGACAGGTTCCTGCTGTGCAGGTGGGCAAAACCAGCCAGGTTTTCTTTGGTAATGATAAGCAGAGCAACTACTGAGTATCTCCTGAGGCTGAAGCAGTTGTGTTTCCTCTCTGGGCAAGGGGAAAGACCTGACTCATCTTTTTGGAGTCTCCTCTCCTTTTTGGAGCTGTTGTTTGAAGCATCCACTTGGTGCTTCTTGCCTCTGCTGTCCCTGGTTGGTTAGGGTTGAACCAACCACGAGATAAATGACAGATGCTCTCTGTTAACCTAGTGAGGGAGAGAGATGGACTCAAATACTCCACAGGATTTGCCTTACCAGTGCCAAGTCTTAAGGATCACAGAACATTAGGGATTGGAAGGGACCTCAAAAGATCATCTAGTCCAATCCCCCTGCCACAGCAGGATCACCTAGACCAAGTCACACAGGAACACATCCAGGCGGGTCTTAAACATCTCTAGAGAAAGAGACTCCACAACTGCCCTGGGCAGCTGATCCAGTCTTCTGCCCCTGCTAATAAAGCTGTTACCCCTGTGCAAAATTCCACTCCAAATCCCTGACCAGGGGTTAAGACATCCCAGTCTTGCTCCAGTATCTGCGGATTTAGTCTGTAAAGCTGTGCACTACACATAGAAGCTGGTACTATTGGTAACGCTGTGCACCCCAGCAGATAGATTTGTCTGAGATGGGCATAATGCCACCACATCCATGCCATTAGCACAGAAAGAAGAGACTCAGTAGTTCCCACCTCTCTTAAAAGCTCTTTCGCACTGCATACATTAGCAACTGGAGGCACGCGTAGCGTGTGTTTGCTTATACTAAGATGATGATAGGGTAGGTGAGAAAATAGTGCGTGAAGACGGAAGAGAAGTAACAAGGACAACTGAAATAAGATGTAAAAACAATTACTCAGGAGGTAGAAATTGATTGAATAGAAATGTGTGACAGATAGGCGTAACAGCCCTCAGCACTTCTGTCTGTGGTTTGCTGGAGATCTCAATTGCGAGCCCTCATGCATGCGTAATTCACGTCAGATTGGAGAGATCCCAAGGCAGAGCTAACACTCAGTGACCGGATGAAGTCATAAGAGCATAAGCTCCTTCTCTTGCTGAGAGTGCTGCAGATCTCTAACTTAGTTAAGGGAAAAGCAGTCCTAGGGAAATTAATATCTGAATAAGTCATCATAGGTTGAGGAGTCCAAGAGTGAGAGTAGCACCAGACTAAAAGCCAAGCAAAAAAACCAATCACATAGTGAAACCAACCAGTGCATTGAAAAATAACAAAAGTCTGAAGAGAGCATCTTTGGCATCCCTGAAACTCCATAAACACAGAGTTTTGTTAGGAGGAGATTCCACACAGCTTGGCAGGTGCTGTGAAATTCCCCAATCCTAACCTGTGGGGCTGCAGCTCTGCTCGTCTTTGTCACAGGGACCAGCAGATCTCTAATGTGCTGTGATTATTGTGCCCCTCAGAGGATCACCTCTGATTGTCACCCTTCTGATGCTGCACAGCCCTTGTCCTGGTTTAGGTTGATTTTTGCAGGTTTGGGTCATTGAAACACATAGAAACCCAGGGTCAACATTATAGCACAGGAAAATACCAAGTTTTATCAACAGAGAGTAAAGAAGAGGTTAAGAGACAAGCCATGGCCACTTGCCACACTTTTCCCTTCCCTCTCCCCACCAGTGTGTGCAAAGATGCCCATTCCACTCTTCTAAGAGAGAGAGAAAAAGAGAGTTAAAGAGGAACTTGGAGAGGACCTAGTGAAGGAGGGTCAGTGTGGACAAGAGGGGAGCGGATGACTTCTTTAGTGGCCGAACAAAAAACACCTCACCAAGGTGGTTTGGAAAAGACTCCAGGAACACTGTCAAACTTCATAAACAGCTGGAGCAGCACAAGAGCATGAGAGAAGCCAATGAAGTCAAAGGGCCAAGCAGTTAGGAAGATGGGATGGTCACCAGGAAATTTTGAAGTGCAGAAGTTATGAGGATTTTCCTGCTCTCCTGCATTTCCACCACAGCTTTGCTGCTGTTAGGCGCTTCCTCATGTTTTGCTCCGCCTTTGCACAGCATCTCCAGAAGCAGAACTGCAGCCTTCAGATGCCTGGCCGACTGGCACTGAGAGGACACACCCGTCACAGTCTTCTGTAGGTGATCATAGGTTTTGAAACGGCATCTTTGCTTAATGGTTCAGCAACACTCTCTAGGATTTTATAGATGCTCAGGGTTACAGATGTGTAACAGATGCTTCTATTCCAGCTCATTTCACTCTGCAGCAGTAACGCACATGCGCTTCTCTGAAACAGACCTTGAATGTTCGTAGCTTCGGGACAGTGAATAACATTAGGACTTCTGGAGAATAAATAAAACCACAATTCATTTGCTCTCGTAGCAGTCAAATACTGCAAATGGAGCTTGGGATGGTGCAGTTATTTTAAAGGGAATCGATTGTCTCCACATAAACATTTTAGGCAATCACTTAATTAGCTCCAAACATAATATCCCGCAGTTGGTTGTTTCAGGTGGTTCCTGCTAATTTTTTTTAATATTTAAAATTATTCTGTTAAATTAGTCGAAGGGGGTTTTGGGGATCTGTTTTTGTCTTTTAGCTCTTTAAAGGAATCTGTTATATTGTGTGAGAGGAATCACAGAATCATTAGGGATTGGAAGGGACCTCAAAATATTATCCAGTCCAATCCCCCTGCCACAGCAGGATCCCCTAGACCCATAAGAGTAATCTTTCTAGTAAGCACCTTCAAGTGAAAAGCTGTGCACAAATCACAGAACATTAGGGACTGGAAGGGACCTTGCAGGATCATCTAGTTCAATCCCCCTGCCACAGCAGGATCACCTATATCGAGTTGCACAGAAACATATCCAGGTGGGTTTTAAACATCTCCAGAGAACGAGACTCCGCAATCCCGTGGGCAGCCCCTTCCAGTGCTCTGTCACCCTCACTGGGAAGAAGTTCCTTCTCATATTGATGTGGAACCTCCTATGTTCCAGCTCACACCCATTGCCCCTTGTCCTACCATTAGGTGCTACTGAGAAGAGCCTGGCTCCATCCTCCTGACACCCACCCTTCACATATTGATAAACATTAATGATGTCACTCCTCAGTCTCCTTTACTCCAAGCTCAAGAGACCCAGCTCCCTCAGCCTTTTCTCATCAGGGATTTGTTGTACTCCTTTCATCATCTCCGTGGCTCTGTGCCCTTCTTGAACTGAGGGTCCCCAAACTGGACACAATATTCCATATGCTGTCTCACCAGGGCAGAGTAGAGGGGGAGGAGAACCTCTCTCCATCTGCTAACCACCCCCCTTCTTATCCACCCCAGGATGCCACCATACTGGTTACAAAGGGCAATGCAAAATGTTTTCACAAAAGACTTGCTTCCTAATTAACACCCTTTCTTCAGAGCTGTTCAACTGGCAAACTGAAAACCTCACAACCGTGGCTCTTCTGTCCGCGTTTCGAACGTTTGCCCATGTTTGTGGCATCACAGTCGGTTGTGCTTTGCGCTCACAGAACCGAGGTTCCTGCAGGGCAGGATTTGCACAGTGGTGAGTGTGTCTTTTCTCTTGAGGTAAAGCAAATAGTGACACTTTGCCTCTGTATAGTAGAGATGACAACAACACAAGACTATCATGTTCATTGGCAAAATGGAATCTGCTCGCTGGGCCCAATGTTTGTTCCTTGGACTTGGACAAACACTTTTAAAATTAAGAAAATGAAATGATAGAATTTTAAGGGACTCCAAGTCATCCTGCTTATATTGTTTGGAACCAGTGGCTGGTGAACAGCTGCTTTTCTGGCACATGGGACAAGTACTGGGTTGTTCTAAGTGTTGTGGAGCATCGATAACTCACTTATCTCATTTCCTTGCAGGCAGTGCTAGACCTTCATCCTTTCAAGCGTGCTCTTTATCATCTACCTGTGTAGACAAAGCCGGTCTCATGTGCTGGAGCTCTGGCTGTCTTTCTTTTCAGAGTGCTGAAGTGACTTTCTAATGGCTGCGCATAGAAGATGTGGCAAGGAGTCTGTAGGTGGCAGCCACTTGCAGCTAGAAGAGTTCTCTGCAGGAAGTCTTCAATGAAACATAAAGCATTTTAAGACTCGCCTGGACGTGTTCCTGTGGGACTTGGTCTAGGTGATCCTGCTGTGGTGGGGGGATTGGATTGGATGATCTTTCAAGGTCCCTTCCGATCCCTAATGTTCTGTGATTACTAACAGGTAATTTGACTCATTTCCTTATGTTTCCATTTCATTAAAAAGAAAACTTTTGAATCAGAAGTTAAAGGTCTTGTCTGCAAAGACTCTCCTTAATGTTTGTAAGCTGGCACAACAAAAGGACGCCCTCAGACTAAACACTTTTCCCCTCACACGTCGTGGGAGATGCTCGTCATACATTTTGAACTAAACCTTTCTGCAAAGCGCTGTGGTCTTTGTACTGCTAATCCAAAACTAACTTTATATAGGTTCCTTTTCCATAAAAAACGATGAATGAAAGCTTATGTGTTTGAAATCTTTGACAATTAATCTGACATTTGGTTTAAGCATGGTATTAGCATTTTATAGCCAGGTGCTTAAGTGCGCAGATAACTTGGTTGCTGCTTAACAAGCAGATCAAAATAGGTTTGTTTTTCAGGGAGCTCAACAGATACTGAGTGCTGCTGGAAGTGTAGCTCCATTGGTGGTAGCTAAAGACATTTCTGACCTGGATAAGGAATGTGCCCTGGGAGAGTGGGAGTGTCTTCCTGTGTTTGGCTGTGGGTGATGCCTGCATTGCTTGCTAATATGCTTCCACCTGCAGAGCCAGGGCGAGTAGGGGGAATGATAGTTTGTTCTACTAGTGATGCCCGGGAGATGCAGGTGGGCTTGATCACCTGTTGTGGTGGTCCTATGCATAAGGTAACACAGGAGACGTGACAGCACAACTGTACTTTTCAGCTGAGTGGGTTGTCTGAGTTTTCATCACAATCTCCTGCAGGGGCAGGTATGAACAGACTTGAAGTCGGCTGAGTGATGACTTCAGGTGTGTGTAAATACTAGCTCTTACTTAGTTCTTGGGTTGTAGCAGAGGCGGACAGCAAAAGTTACTACGGCATTTAAACTCCTCTGAGGTGTGGATCTCTCTCTGGCTCTCCCTGATCCTCCTCAACCTACTGTCCTTTTCCTGGAGCTCTGTCACTAGGTGAAGGAGTTCATCTCCATGGATATACCTGCCCCAGGTGCCCTCCTGTAACAGCAGGGCACTCCCTGCAGCCCGACAACTGAGTGACAGCATGTTCTGGCTGGAGCTCTGGACAGCTGTGTCAGCTGTGGTAGGTGCAGAGCATAGAGAGGTGATTGTCTTCTGCCAGGTGGAAACCATTGCTCCCTGAGTGAGCTGGCTGAGCCTCCCTGCAGAGAAAACTGCTGCACCACACCCTAGTCAGTGGCAGTTGCCTAAGGTCTTATTTTATAAAGGGAGGCTGGGCTTAACCACTGTTGCTCCTGGTCCTGCCTAAGTCACTTCAGCTGTTTTCTTGCTAGCCATGGGCACCTGTCAGCTCCTTTGCCTCCTGAGGCTGCCCTGTTCACAACCACTCTCCATTGAGAACGTGCTGACACCAGAGCCCCTTACTCTGGTGACTGAGGGCTCTGCTGGAAAAAGCCTGTGACTGGCGAAGGCTCGAGGATTGTGGTAAGTACCAGTTGGGTTCAAGGTGGCTCTCGGTCAGGGGAGGACATGTGCTTGACTCTGAATTTCCAGCTCAGGCTTTGCACCAAGGAGCCCTTATGCAGACCCAGCAGCTGTGTCCTGAAAAATCTCTCTCTGTGTCTCCTCCCATCTCATGTGTCTTCCCTCTTGCAGAGGGTTTGTGGGTGTGAGTGTCCCATGCTCTGTGCTTCCTCCTCGAGATTCACTGCACTGTGCTGTCAGCTTGTTTGCTGCATGTCTGCAGTGAGAAGCTCCTTGAATGGCAGCAGGAGATTTTGGGAGAACACTGTGAATGTCTCAGGATAAAACAACTTGCTGATGCCATGTTTAATTTCTTTCTCATCTGCTCAGATCACAGCTGGGTGCCTTCAATTTTATTTACTTTTTAGTGTTTATTTAGAATTTTCTCCATTGTAGATTCCTGTTGTATCTGTCTTTTTGCCTCAGTATCCCTGGAAGACCCAGTGTACAGGGAGAGCAGTACAGATCAGGGGGTAGAGTCTCCTTCTCTGGAGACATTCAGAACCTGCCTGGACATGTTCCTGTGGGACTTGGTCTAGGTGATCCTGCTGTGACAGGGGGATTGGACTGGATGATCTTTCTGGAGGTCCCTTCCACTACTGCCTGATGTTCTGTGGCTTATATGACCAAAAGGCACAGGTGTGACTGGAACAAGCAATTGATGGCAAGTCCATGCTCTTTACATTGCTGAAGGTGCAGGAATAATTTGGTACAAAACTTTCCACATTTTCCTCTTTAAACATTGATGGATGGTTTTTTAAGCTAATGAAAAATTATTTGTTCTTGAGGAAAGTATTTCTGAGGTGACGAGGGATTCTTTGAATGTATTTGGCAAAATTGTGGAGTCGCCTTCACTGGAGATGTTTAAAATCTGCCTGGATGGGTTCCTGTGTGACTTGTTCTAGGTGATCCTGCCCTGGCAGGGGGATTGGACTGGATGATCTTTCTGGAGGTCCCTTCCAATCCCTAATGTTCTGTGGTTCTCTGGTTCTGTGGTTTATATGACCAGAAGGCACAGGTATGGCTGGAACAAGCAATTGATAGCAAGTCAACTATTTGAAACTACTTGATGTTTAAAACTATTTGATGTTTAAAATCTGCCTGGATGGGTTCCTGTGTGACTTGTTCTAGGTGATCCTGCCCTGGCAGGGGGATTGGACTAGATGATCTTTTGATCATCATGGTCCCTTCCAATCCCTAATGATTCTATGAAATCCTTAACTTGGCTCTTCCAGCAAATAACCCTTTCACCCAAATGTGGGGTCCCTGAGCTATAATGTTTCTTGAGAACTGTAGGTTTTGTTATGTTCATCCTCTTCTTCTGATTGAGGTTTCCCCATGAGGCTGCTTTTTTCTATGTGTGTTTTTCATGCAAATATCCCATTGCTGGGACTCTGCCTGCAAGGGCCAATGGGCTAACAGACACCTGGCCCATCTTGGATCACCAGATACCATGTGGAAGGTTTCTGAACTACTGTTTCAGTTTTCAGGCTGTCACAGGGAGAAATAAGTCTCAGCTCTTTTAATACAGGTTCATCTTTAATAACCTTTAGCACAGATTCATCTTTATCTGCAGTAATTCAATGTGAAGCGCCAGCAGGCAGGGGTTTTTTTTCTCTGACGATAGCAACCTCGTAGGGCATCAGATGCTGTTGGCAAATAAATTCCACTGAAAAATTACTGGTTTTGAGCCCACTCAATTGAGGCAATCTAGTTTATCTAGGATCAGCTGGTGATGAGTTCAGACTGTATTTTTGTTCCTTTGTGTGACACTTGGTATGTTGGCACCTGTGTGGTCCTTGGGACATACTGCCTGCCTATGTCACCCCCTCCTCCCCACAAGGACTGCAGTGCTAAAGTGGGTTTGTAGAGATGCATCAGGCTCCCTGCAATCACTGTGGTTCCCCTGTCTGATGTCAAGGGGAGTCATTGTGAGGGGAAATGGGTTGCCCTGAACAACTCTAACTCTTAGTATTTTGTTAATTACTTTAACATTACTAGGAAGTAGCTGTCTGGTCACTCCTCTGATGCAGCTATCTCGGCACTGGAAGGGGCTGCCTGGGGTGGTTGTAGAGTCTCCTTCTCTGGTGATATTTAAAATCTGCCTGGATATGTTCCTCTGTGACTGGATCTAGGTGATGCTGCTCTGGCAGGGGGATTAGCCTAGATGATCTTTTGAGGTCCCTTCCAGTCCCTAATGTTTGGTGGTCCTGTGATCATGTATCCAGGAGCCTTTGCCTTTCTTTCTGACCATGTTCATCATGGAATCATTAGGGATTGGAAGGGACCTCGAAAGATCATCTAGTCCAATCCCCCTGCCAGGGCAGAATCACCTAGACCAAGTCACACAGGAACATGTCCAAGTGGGTTTTTAAAGTCTCCAGGGAAGGAGACTCCACAACCTCCCTGAACAGCCCATTCCAGTGCTCTGTCACCCTCACTGTGAAGAAGTTCCTTCTCATATTGATGTGGAACCTCCTATGTTCCAGCTTACAACCATTGCCCCTCCTTTGGTCCTTCTCTTACATGGAAGAACAAAGATGAAGACACCCTTATAGTTGTATATAGATTTCTCCTCCCGACCTCAGCAAACTATCTGGAGGAAGTGAATGGAAGAGGTTTGTACTTTGTCTTTGAAGGATTTTAGATGAAGCATCTTCAGTCTAAGCTGTCTGACAGCATCAGTTCCTGTATTAGAAAATCTGTGCAAACACTTACAGAAGTGACTTCACTTCTGAATATTGTCCTTGCCCATTAACCACATCTCATGGTACTTAGGGTCCCATGGAAACACGGCTAATTAAAGTGGAAGAGCCAGTGTAAATGTCACACTTCAATGCAAGCATCCAGTACCTGGGCACAGAATCTCACACAGAGTTTAGACTCCTACAGAGAAGCAGAGCAGTTTCATTTTCTGATACGCGTGATGCTTAATAAAAATAAATCACTGTCTAACTAAAAATATGCCAGTTCTTGATGATTTCTAGGTGTTGCTTAGATTTGTTTTCCTCCCACGGGCAGACGGAAACAGCAGTGCTCAGGGAGCCTAATTAGCTGTGGGCCACAAGGCACACTTGGCTGTACTTGTGGCCACCTACTCCCAGATGTAAGGTAGTTAATTTGCAAAGTTGCGATGCTGAGATGGTTTCTGTAGACACTTGAATACCAGCGCAAAACGCTCGAATAGCTGCTACGTGTCGTTACAGTCGCACCCCTTTCCTCACCTGATTCTTTATCATCTGTGTTCTAGTTGTCAGGTTTTCAACTCTCAGCTCCTTTCCTGACTAGAGTGCATCTGCCTCTTGAGTATTTGGGGCAGTATGATCTCCAAGACAGGGGTTGTTTACCAGGCTGTGCCTTCTTGCTACAAAGAATAATCAGCTTAAGGTTTTTATGAGACCTCCTGAAGTAGTACCTGCATGGGAAAGGTTTGTCCACTTTGAAAACTACTTCAGAAGTTGGTCTCATTGTGGCACCGATATAAACCGGGAAGAACTAGAAGCTGTCTGTTCACAGAATCACAGAACATTAGGGGTCGGAAGGGACCAATCCCCTTGCCACAGCAGGACCACCTAGACCAAGTTGCACAGGAACATGACCAGGTGGGTTTTGAATGTCTCCATAGAAGGAGACTCCACAACCCCCCAGGCAGCCCCTTCTAGTGCTCCATCACCCTCACTGGGAAGAAGTTCCTTCTAATATTTATATGGAACCTCCTCTGTTCCAGCTCGCACCCCTCGTCAGGCATGATGCTGTGTCCACCAACCCACCATCAAAAACCCTCATGTCCTGCTGGTGGCACCAGGCACTGGATCTAGTGGGTCTTCCTTATTCTTTCCGCGTTGGTCCCTAGGGGGATAGTGGAGAACAGTATCTGTGCTCCTATTCCCTTGATGAGTTAGCCCAAGGCCCTGAAATGTCTTTTAACTGCCCTCAGGTTTGTTATTGCTAGTCTACCTCTGCCTTGCTAGAAAGTCGTAGATGGATAATAATCTGAGAGCCGTCCCCAGGGTAGGATGCTTTCTCGTTGCATCCTTAACCCATGCCAGGGTGACAGCAGACTTCCCTAAGGGCTGGGCCAGGTCTGCATATCAGGCCTTCAGTTTCCTTCAGATGGGATTCACCTCTAACAGGAAGTTCTCTCTTCTGATGATGGGCTTGGTCTTCCTTAACAATGGGATTGACAGAGGCAGAGCAGAATGTGCTGAAGGGTGCTCTGGGGAACCAGTGCCCATATGCCAGTCGCTCACATCACTCTGATATTTGGCCACATTTGCACCCTAATCCTGACCTTGGCAATGACTCGTTCACGGTCAGGAGCTGAATCCAGCCGCACTCAGCCCCTCTAATATCTGAGGACTAGCTGGAACACAAGGCAGTTCAGCTTTCCCACTAAGTTTGTAAGGTGGCTACTTTTACTGTCTAACCTGTGGCCAGGTTGCAACAAGTCTGGTTTACCTCGATCACGGAGAGGGCTGCCCAGCTTTAGGAATATCAGGAAAGAGTACAGTGGTCGAGCTGAGTATGGACTCAGCCATAAGAGGTCCGTCCTGTGAGGACGGCTCGGTGCTAGAGGTACCAGACCCGACGGCAGCACGGATAAGGTTCCCTGGGAGCCTAGTTGAGCAGAACGGTCCTTTGAGGACCTCTAGTGTTTAAGCTCTGAACAATCAGGTTCGAAACAGGTGGCACCTTCCGTCCGAGGGCCACGGAGAATCTGAGTAAAAACAGTTCGATCCGCACCCATCGCCACCAGGACTTGTCTGGTCACGGGAGAACCGGAGTGACCCCCAAGTGTAACTGACAGGATCGTTCCCTTATGGTCAGCAGCAAAACTGCTCCCAAGTGATGGGTGCACCCATCATTTGTGCCCTCTTGGGTGCTTTCTTAATGGCTGTGCTTGAGCAAAGAGAACAGCAGCAGACTGAGATCCAAATTGTGTTGTCCCTGCAAGAATCAGTAAAAACATTGCAGGAACAGTTGGAGGAGGAATGACCATGGTCTGCTAGATTGTGTTGCTTGTACAATGGCAGTGTAGGAGACTTCATCCAGGGGATCCTGCTCTGGCATGGGGCATTGCTCAAACTTCAGCCCTAAAAATGAAAGGTGCCATACGCTGCAGAATGTGTCTGGAGCGGGAAGGGCTTTGTCTTGTGGATGCATTTGTGAGACTACAGCTCCAGATAACTGCTGACCCCAAATGTTGGCTGCCAAAAGAAGAGCGAATGGTTGAGGTGTTGATGGCTGGAGGTCCCTGTCCAGGAAATTTGTTTGGACAAGGAGCCCTAGACTTAGATGAATGATAAGGGAAACCATTGGAGCTTGGGGACAAAACTTGCGCAAGTCCATGTGCTCAAGAACACCCTTGAAAATTACCTCTGTTAAACCCTACTTCCTCCTGCTGGGAACTGGAGAGGCAATAACCCCAGTCATAGCGGAGTAATGGGAACAAGGAATCATCATTCTTATGTGCTCACCTTACGATTCACTGGTTTGGCCAGTCCAAAAGCCCTGCAGGAAATGGCAGTTGACCACCAGCTATTGCTGCCTCAGTGTTAACCCAGATCCTTCGACAGCTGCTGTTCCAAACATAGCTGAACTAATTACCCCAATACAGGACCAAGCTCACGCAGTCCTGGCAGCTACTGATGTGCAGGACATGCTGGTTTTGATCTGCTTGCAGAAGAAAGATGGGGAATGTTTTCCTTTTGCATGGGAAGGCGAGCAGCTGACATTTACTCTCCTCACCCAGGGTACCGAAGTTCCACCATGCCCTTGCATAAGAACTGGAACACATTAATTACCCTCCTGAAGGAGCAAGAACATACCAGGTCTTTGATGTATTGATGGGTGGTCCTGACATTGAGACAGTAGGACAAATGCAGCAGAGTGTAATTGTTCATCTAGAAAAATTTGGACTCCAAACTCCAGAGGGGAAAAAAATACCACTTCTGTCCTCCAGTGTGAAGTTCATGGGTATTTAGTGGAGAGGGAGGGCCATACACATCCCTTCTGAAACATGGAACAAGTAGAACTACCCAAAGCCAAAAAGGAACTATGGTTTGGGGCTGCTAGTGTACTAGAAGAAACACACCCCTGACTTGGAGCTCCCACATCAATATGAGAAGGAATTTCTTCACGGTGAGGGTGACAGAGCATGGGAAAGGGCTGGCCAGGGAGGTTGTGGTCTCCTTCGGTAGAGAGGTTTAAAACCTTCCTCGACATGTTCCTATGCGATTTGATCTAGGTGATCCTGTTGTTGTAGGGGGATTGGACTAGATGATCTTTTAAGGTCCCTTCCAATCCCCAGTGTTCTGTGATTCTGTGGTTCTGTGTTATTGCTTGCCCCCTCTATGATCTAATGTGAAAGTTAGATCAAAGAAAGGCAAATTGGACGTGGACTCAGGCCCACAAGGAAGCGCTGAAACTGTCAACCTTTGAAGCCAATATGTAGCAAAGTTTAGGTCCAGTCCACCCCACCAAACTCATGTATAGAATGGGGATTTGCAATCCATACACAGAGCAGGGGGGGTCCTGAGAGACCTACTCATCCCATCAGAACTGCTGATGATGGGAAGATGCAGAAAAGTGATATTTTGGCCTGGGAAAAGGGACTGTTTGTAGTCTGTGGTGTGGAAAACTGGCTGTATGGGATGACTGCAGAATGTCTCAACAACCATGAATATAGCTCAGCTGACAGATCGGCCCGTTCAAGAAAGCGTTGGGATCTGGAATGATCATATGGACCCCAAATACTGGCACAGGTGGAGCAGAACATTGTGAAAGGCATGTTTTCTTCTTCCCCCTTGCCTGTATCTGGTTGCACCATTGGTGGCGACCACAAGAGTAGTGGTAGACTTGGACTAGCTGGAATGCAAAGGCGTTCAGTTTTTCTGCTAAACTTGCAGGAAGGCTACTTTTACTGTCTAATCTACTACCAGGTCATGACAGTCAATAAATGGAGCAGTTCTTCTACCTGTGAACATGTCCCACAGGTGAGGTCACCGCTGCCCTGCCATGCCAGTGTTACAGCTGGGCATGCTCTGCAGCCTCATGCCTAGGCAGCTGTGTGCCTCTCCTCCATCTAGGCAGCTCAAGAAGAGCCCATAGCCCTGTGCTGGGTGGAAACCATCACTCCTGGATGTTGTGTGAGGCTGCGTCAGAGGCCTTGCAGAAGTCTTGAAGAGTCATAGCTCTTCCATTCTCTGCTGCTATAGCAGAATATTGAGGCGGTGGAGGGAAAAGATGATGACAGGGCGACTCAGTCAACACTTCCACAGACTTAATTCATATGCAAACCAGATCATACAATTAATGCAAATTTACCAGCTTTTGAAGTTGTGTTAGATGTCACCAAGTATTGTGATAGCAGCAGCAATGGTGAGTGATAACTCAACAGTAATTTCCCTAGTGACTGTAAATAACAAACATTGTTAGCAAGTGAGTGATGGAGGTCAGTGGGCCATGTGGTCATTAGATGGCTTAATGATATGCTGCAGGTTATCTCAGGGCACAGAGCACTAATGACTCTCTCAGCCTTCCCTGCAGCGAATAACCTCTGCAACCCAAGATAAGCAGTCACACTGCACCATGCGGTGTAAGAGCAAATGTCCCCAGCAAGATCATTTCTCTTGTGTTTGACGTGTTGCGTGTTAGTATCTATCAAAATCTGCCCTGAGAAGAGCCATGTCCTTATTAAATCTAGTTTGTTAACTGAGAGGGTATTAAAGGGCAGAAACCAAATGTCCTCAAACTTTGGCTCGTGGGTAGAGAGGTAATCGAGTCAGATGGGGAATACTTAGCAATTAGCATCATATTTCTTCTTCCTGGCTGGTGCATGGTCCTTGCAAAGGCATCATCCAAGGAGAAAATGTGCGAACAGCACGAACTGTTTTTGTAGCAGACTTCATAATCTAAAAGTCTTTGCATTTATGCAGACTACTGTGTCACTTGTCAGCGGCAGGTTTTGGCATAAGATGGTAGATCAAGTGATCAAGCAGATTGAGCACCAGCATGTTTGGTATAAATTCATAAAGCAATTTCAGTGTTGCCCCAGAGCCAAGAGGAACTGCCTGTAGCATCAGTGCCACCATCCCCTGATATTTATGTGGAAACTCCTATGTTCCAGCCTGCACCCACTGCCCCTTGTCCTATCACCACATGACACTGAGAAGAGCCTGGTTCCATCCTCCTGACACCCACCCTTGACATATTTATAGACATTAATAAGGTCACCCCTCACTTTCCTTCTCTCCAAGCTAAAGAGACCCATCTCCCTCAGCCTCTCCTCATAAGGGAGGTGCTCCACTTCCTTCATCATCCTCATTGCTCTGCACTGGACTCCCTCCAGCAGCTCTGTGTCCTTCTTGAACGGAGGAGCCCAGAACTGGACACAATACTTCAGGTGTGGTCTCACCAGGGCAGAGTAGAGGCGTAGAAGAACCTCTCTTGATCTGCTAACCACTCCCCTTCTGATCCACCCAAAGATGCTGTTGGCCCTCTTGGCCACAAGAGCACATTGCTGGCTCATCTGAGAGCATAACAGAGTAGTACCCTTTGTTATCAACATCCTGATGAACTACATGAGAAATAATAGACAAAACTGTGACGTAATCGTATATTTTTGATAGATGCTCTGCTGGGTCGTTGGTGGGAACACCTATGTGCAGTTCACCTGACTTTGTGGGAGGAGGCAAGGAGAAAGGAATGTGTACACACACAGGGTTGGTGAGGCAAATTTAGAGGGGACAAATACTGAAATGAAACTTCACATGTGCAATGGAGAAGACTTCTCCATTTATCAGACTTCTTGATGGGCAAGGTTTCCGAAGGGCTCAGCGCAGAATATTTCCCATTTAGAATAATTGGACTACTTCTGTTTGGAGTCACATATTCTGATTAAGTTCTTGAAGATCTTGCTTGATTCACTTCACATCAACCTTTCAAAAATTTCCTGGAGGCCCAAATAAAAACTGCCCAATGTGCTGGGTATCATCTTGTTGATAATTAAGTAATTTCTGTTGCCTTTATTGAAAAAAAAAATGGTCAGGCCAGAGATGCAGAGAAAATAAAGAGTTTGTAAGTGTTGTAGCAGGTTTACTTGGGTGAAAAAAAATTCAAGATCTTTCTGAAGTCCTTTCTCACACCTATAGTATCTCTCCTTTCTGAATATCTTGAAAAATGTCATGACAAATGTGATTCTTAGCTCTTCTGAAATTTTCAGTGCAGTGCATAGGGAGGCTCAATTAATCTCTCAAAATTGAAGACCTCCAAACCACAAACCACCTTTTGAGGGTTCATTTGTTAAAACACACAGATGGTCAAAGCCTCCTTGATGTCCCAGGTTCTTGGGTCTTGCAGCATTGACCCAACCACTCAAAAAATACCTGGGAGCAGATGAGAATGTGACTTCCAAAGTAAAGCATGCATCAAAACCCACCTGGATGTGTTCCTGTGTGACTTGGCCTAGGTGATCCTGCTGCAGCAGGGGGATTGGCCTGGATGATCTTTAGAGGTCCCTTCCAATCCCTTATGATTCTATGATCATGTTTGTGCACGTGCACTGTCTAACTCTTGCAAATGGGATTTCATTCCCTCATAGTTCTAGCTTCCATCAAAAACGATGAGAGTCACCACTGGCCCCAGACACTGGCCATCCTTGCAGGGGCTGCATTCTGAAGAACCATCTGCTCTAATCGTGTAGGACCATACTAGGAACTTCAGCTGTGCAGTAAGTGCTGTAGTCCATTGGAATAAGGAAACTAATGAACGTCTCATAACGCCTTGAAAAATCCGTCCTGTAGCCAAAGAATGCGTGGCCAGCTTGCAGAGCAGTGTGTTTTCATTATCCCAGTGTTTTCATTATCCCTGTGGTTTTATTACCCCAGCCCTTTGCAAGGAATGAAACTCAACTTTGCCACGTCGTAAGTGCCTTCAAAGAGTACAGCAAGGTTTCTGCAGAGTCTGCTGCTGTCCCCCCTCCTCAAGACTAATCTGAAAGACTTTCTTTTCTAGCAGTCTTTCACTGCTGCTGAATGTCTGTGTTGTATGTCTTTATTTAATAGCAGTGGCTTTTGTTAAGTTTATTTACGTGCCCCAGCAGCTTTGAAGGACCACTTAAATCTAATTACTTCCTAATGCAGCTTGAGTAGTAAATGTACAGGTCTAATTGATAGCTCCTTCTCAATTGGCTTTTGTATCTGTCCATGGCCTGTGTCCTGTGTGCTCTGGGTAACCTCAGTCCTGGGGTTGCTGATTCAAATGGAAATGTATAGAGGAAATTTAAATTTGATGCTGTACAGTGCAGACTACCAAACAGAGAGAACTCCCTGGGAGGTGTGCTCCGAGGGAAACAAACAACTGTGCTGAGGGCTGCAGCACGTGGATCGCATGCCTTAGAGGTTAGGTTGTCATTGCCTACCCACCCCTTACGACCTAATCCTGGCTTAAAATAAGGTATAAGTGAATCAACCAGAAGCTCAGCTGAAGACTGAAACAGATACAGTCACAGGTTCAGCACTCCAGAAGCATTGCTGGGGGATGACTGGCTAGCACGAAAAACACCAGCATAAGCTTTGCCACTAATTTCGGCTGCAAAGAGCCCGGATGCTGTAACTGGAACCGTGAAATGCTTTTTCCTTCTTTTGAAAAATATTGTGACTGAGATGGGAGAGAATGAAGTCTAAGACTCTAGTCTGACTCAGACACTCTCAGGCATGCCTTCTATTTCCTAGAAGAGCGTCCTAACTACACTGGACCTTAATCAGGAGCAGACAACTATCTCAGCAATAGCTCTGGAGGAGGGGAGAAGGATACTGCTCAGACAGAAGGTAATTAATTTAGGGCCCATGCAGATGGCAGTTTTCAGTCCAAGGTTAAATGATCATGCTGAACAGAAGTAAACATTATCCATTGTTTAAAAGGGAATTCAGTATCTGAAGAGAAAACATTTGCTGCGGCAAACGTTGGGATTTTCAGATGCAGGCAGTGGCTATTGAGGGATGATACGGGATATGAGCTCATATTTTACCTGGCAATATTTAAGACTGAATCAATACCAGAAGGTATTTTGAGCTATACAGAGATAAACCAAAGATAAACCAGTTTTGAAAGGACTTTCAAAGCACAGGATCCCCAGAAACACATGTCTACGGGTGTTACTTTCTGCACCTGATTGATCCTCAATGGAGTGAATTTCAAGAGAGTATTTGCTCCTCTAATTAGTGGAAGAAACATGAATCCAGTCACAAAGAGCATTAAATCAGATTAAAATATGAACCTTATGTGCCAGTCCCTAGAAAGACAGCTTCATAGAATCATTAGGGATTGGAAGGGACCTCGAAAGATCATCTAGTCCAGTCCCCCTGCCGCAGCAGGATCACCCAGACCAAGTCTCACAGGAACAGCTCCGTCACCCAGTGCAGTTTGCTGTGCACAGAGATTTGAGCAAAACTTTATATATGAAGTGTTAAAAAGATGCAGTATGGACAGACAGACTACTTAGGGTGCCACTGATTGCTAAAGTGACGTATGGAAAGGACCCAAGAACTCTGTTTAGAGTTTTTGAGGAAGTAATTTATTCACTGGCGAGTGCACGGGGGCTTGCGCCACCGCAAAACGTGCACACCAACTGGCCCCCAACCCATGATTATATGCTATAAATTAATACATATTCATTAGCTATTCCAATACGTCTATACATATGCATAACCTGTCCCTGCTTCCTATGTTAATTAAGTCTCCTCCCTCTTGCGCTTGCATGATATCTTTTGGTAAGAGTGTTTTAGGGGTCCAGATGCCATCTGGTGATGAAGAAGAGAGTCTTCCTCAGGGCTGAACTTTTGCCCCCTTCACTCTGCGCATGCCTTGTTGTTTTCTGTCCCCAGTCCAATGCTGGTCCCTGCCAGCATTTCTTTGACAGGGTACACCTAGCCTCCCATCTTTCTACACAATGCTAGTTGCTAAGCTTTATGATTTTTAACAACAATAGGTAGTTTCTATACAATCCTAAGATAATGCCCACTCCATCAATAATTAGTGCTCACTCCAACAAAAGCACCCAACAGTTTTTCCCCTCGGGGAGAAAAAAAAGAAGCATAGAAGTTCCTGTATGTGTCACAGATTCAGAGAGACAAGCATTCGCAGATAATTCTTATACTCTCAAGTTTTGCACTGAATATTTGACAGGAATACTTTAGGAAAATCGGAAGTGCAATTATAAACCTCACAACTATTTCCAGATGGCTGAAGCTATCATTTCACTTAGAAAGTCTGTTGCGAGTTCTTTGTGTTATTATTCCGGCAGATGTAAAATCAACATCGTGTTAGGCACTGCAGTAGAGAGTATTCAGAGGCAATTGTCCAAAGTTACTTGGGGGTTTGCCATAAATCGCACTCTCAAAGAAAAGGGAAAAGCTTGTTCTTTGTGTCATAAGGAGTAGTCTGGAAATTATGTCCTTATACTGTCATCATAAGCTCCAAATATACAGCAAAGTCTCTATGCAGTATCCATGGAATCCGTCTCCTGTGCTCCAGAAGTACATATGCAGCAACCCTGCTTGTGCTGAGTATAACAGCAAGGGCTGTGTTAATTATTTGCCTAACCTGATTTGCTGGAGAAATTGATAGCCAACAGCAAGCTTCCATTTGTACAACAGGACCATTGTATAAGGGTTTAACCAGACATTTTCTGACTGAAACAATAGTCACATAGTTTGACAGAGACTGAGATTGACCAGAAACACGGAATCGCAGAACGTTAGGGATTGGAAGGGACCTTGAAAGACCATTGAGCGGAGCCTGACTTCATCCTCCTGACACCCACCCTTCACATATCTACAAACATTAATGACATCCACATTTTATTGGTGTCTTCTCAAAGTTTTCGGCGAGTCCAGTGAATTGCCAGGCAGGTTTCAGTTTTTTAAAACATCTGTTCTTCAAAAGCCTCCTCTTTGCTTTGCAGTTTCAGGCCAGATAAACAATTGTGTGCAGACGTGTTTCTAAATGTGCATCTGTAGTTTTCTAGTAACTGTATTGACTTGCTTTATCCCTTCCATTTCCTCCTCTTTTTCTTCGCATATCTGCCCCCAAATAGGATAAAAATTGCTGCAGTCAAAACACTCTTCCTGTCTCCTTGTCTTTCTAGTTTCACCCCTTTCGTATGACCTTGGCTTCTCTTCTATTGACACTCCTAAATATCATTCTCTCTTTCAGGTTCAAGTTTTTTGGCTTCTTTGTTCCCATTATCGCTTTTATTATTCCCCTTTTAAAACCATGATAAAAATCTTCCCTTTGATATCTGTTTTATGTCTCTGCTTCCCTCTTCCTTCTTGTAAAAGCACTGCCTGTTTTCCCTGAGAGCTATTAGGTGTTTATGTTGGGTTTAGCTGGGATGGAGCTGATCCTCCCCGTGACATCTGTCAAAGTGCTGTGTTTGCGTTGGTAGCTGGAGGGGCGTTGATGACACCTGTGTGAGCAGGGCTCACACAGCACCAGGGCTGGGGAGATTTCTTCCCCAGCAGTAGACGGAGGGCTGTGCTGGGTCAGCCTAACCCAAGCTGACCAAAGAGATGTTCCAGACCATACCATGTCGGTCCAGACATAAAAGCGAGGGGAAAAAAGAAGGAAGGGGTAGCAGGGAAGCATCTGTTGATGGAATTTTGTCTTCTGGAGCAACCACCGTGTATCAGGGCCTTGCTGCCTGGAACAGTGGCTAAACATCACCTGCTGATGGGAAGTGGAGAATAATCTTTATTGTTTGCCTTTGCTTCCACAAGTGATTTTGTTTTATTGAACTGTTGTCTTTACCCACTAGGCTCTCATTATATCTTTCTCTCCCCTGTCCATCTAAGAAAAAGGAAGTGATAGAGCATCTTTGGTGGCACCAATACTAATTTAGTCACTGTAATGTGATCTTGTTTTCTTGACACTAATGCTTTATGTAGCAGAGGATATGTGACAATACACATCACAGAATCGTAGAATCATTAGGGATTGGAAGGGACCTCGAAAGATCATCTAGTCCAGTCCCCCTGCCACAGCAGGATCACCTAGACCAAGTCTCATGGGAACATATCCAGGGGGGTCTTAAACGTCTCCATAGTTTCAGAAGAGTTAAAGACAAGCAGAGTACAACACAGAAATGAGAACAATAGACCCCAATGAACGACAT
Source organism: Rhinopomastus cyanomelas (assembly GCA_013400115.1). Classification (NCBI taxonomy): domain Eukaryota; kingdom Metazoa; phylum Chordata; class Aves; order Bucerotiformes; family Rhinopomastidae; genus Rhinopomastus; species Rhinopomastus cyanomelas. Next base: position 215,796 of record VXBP01007874.1, read on the forward strand.
AGCCCACGGTAAATGCCGTCAGCTTATTTTGGTACTGGACCCTACTGAACTCCTACTTTCCTCCACACAACAGCCTTGATAAAGCTGTGAACGCTCACAGCAGTGCTCTTGTAGCTGTGTGCATGCTGTGAGTGTGTGTAAATGCTGTGTACACACCTTCTTCTTAATGTAGGCTGCATTAAGAATGAAAAACTGTGAGCAGCCTTTTAGAGCAAATTTTACCTCTTCCTACAATACCTGCTCGAAAACATGAAGTGAAAATTGGTGTCTGGCCATATAAGCAGGAGTCTTATTCAGCCCTCGTAGTTCAGGATTGTAGAGGAGAGCCTTTCCTCCAGAACCTCTTATTTTCAGCCTCTGGTTATTGCATCTCATTTCACAATGAGTTTCATGGGTGAAGTTGTAAACAATAAACCACAGGTATAACGCAGCTGGTCCAGAAAGAATCAGAATTATTCAGTCCAGTGGCAAACACCTTATTGCAAAGCACCATCAGGCCCAGAATGTTACGTCTTTGTCAGAAACTTCAGTTCTACGATTACTCCATTTTTCCGTTAGTTATTAACGATCAGGTGTGGGTGCATGTGACCGAATAGGTCAGGCGAGTACTCAGCATTTCAAGGATGTTTTCTGACTGTTTCCCACTATGAATTTATTTGAGTAGTGGTGAAAAATAACGAGAGAGATTGAAGGAACAGCTAAGATTAAATTTAGGTTCTGTGAGGTGTTGGAGAGCAGTGTGAGAGGAAGGGACCTGGGGGTCCTGGTGGACAGCAGGATGACCATGAGCCAGCAATGTGCTCTTGTGGCCAAGAGGGCAAACAGCATCCTGGGGTGGATCAGAATGGGGGTGGTTAGCAGATCAAGAGAGGTACTTCTACCCCTCTACTCTGCCCTGGTAAGACCCCATCTGGAGTATTGGGTCCAGTTCTGGGACCCTCTGTTCAAGAAGGACACGGAGCTGCTGGAGGGAGTCCAGCACATAGAAATGAGGACACTGAAGTAAGAGGAGCATCTCCCTTATGAGGAGAGGCTGAGGGAGCTGAGGTCTTTAGTTTGGAGAAGAGGAGACTGAGGGGTGACCTCATTCATGTTTATAAATATGTGAAGGGTGGGTGTCAGGAGGATGGAGCCAGGCTCTGCTCAATGTCATATACTGACAGGACAAGGAGCAATGGGTGTAAGCTGGAACATAGGAGGTTCCACATCAATATGTGGAATACTATTCCCAGTGAGGGTGACAAAACACTGGAAGGGGCTGCCTAGGGGGCTTGTGGAGTCTTCTTCTCTGAAGATGTTTAAAACCTGCCTGGACATGTTCCTGTGCAACTTCGTCTAGGTGATCCTGCTGTGCAGGGGGATTAGAAGAGATGATCTTTCGAGGTCCCTTCCAATCTCTGATGTTCTGTGATTCTGTGGTTATTTTATTTTTATCTTCAACCACTAGGTGACCTTAAGTAGTTTCTAGAGCTCAAATTGTCACTTGTCCTGCTTTAAAGCCCTGCTCTCCAAGCGGGTGCACCGGAGCAAATGAATGGATGTGATTAATTGGAAATAAAATGCGAAGTAATTCTGGAGCTCAGCCTCATGTAAAACATCCACTCGAAGCAAAGTGCCGCTGCCTGAAGAGTAAATATTAAGTAAGACTTTAAGAGAGCATTAATTCATTAATGGTATCTGGAATCTAACTGAATACTTTCTAATATTCAGAAAATTATTGCTTTTTAGAAACTGCTTGACTGCCTGAGTGACTGAACACAATCACGAATAGTAGTGGGCTTCATAAGCTCCTTAACTCCCACAGCTTTATCCAGTGGCTGTTTAATGTAAAGAAGAGAACATCTTTACCCTGAAAGCCTGTACCCATTTCCCAGTTGCTGCACATCTTTTAGTACTGTCTACGGTGGCTGCTCAAACCGTTGGGAGAGGAGGCTGCACCTGTTTTCACTCTTTTTCTAGTCAAAGGGATCTCACAAGCTCTGCTGCATAAAGCAAAACAAAAGGAGCAGCAAATGTGTCTGCCTCTCAGAAAAGCAGGCAGCCTGATGGTTATGCAGCTTTGTTGGGTGAGACAAGACATGGTGCTGACCCCAAGAGTTAGAATATCTGCATCTTCTGCACTTTGTGTGAACGTCCACACTTCACAGGCATCTGATCCTTTCATGGGATACAGCCTTTCCTGGTAGACCTGCCCGTGTGAGTCCTTGCGGAGCATACACAGAGGAGTATCTCCTTTCTGGATCAGCTATACTTACAGAAAGATAAGTGTCCTATTTGAACAAACCCATCTTCACTTTCCATGAGCTACCATATTCTGATTTATACCTGAATCATCTCTCCAATGTCCTGGGCTTCTACCTTTCTTTCCAAGCTTATCAATTATCACTTCACAACCCCCCTGGGCACCCTGTCCCAATGGTCTGTCACCCTCACTGTGAAGAAGTTCCTTCTCATAATTATATGGAACCTCCTATGTTCCAGCTCACACCCATTGCCCCTCGTCCTATCACTGGATGACATTGAGAAGAGCCTGGCCCCATCCTCCTGACACCCACCCCTCACATATTTATAGACATTAATAAGGTCACCCCTCAGTTTCCTTCTCTCCAAGCTTAAGAGACCCAGCTCCCTCAGCCTCTCCTCATAAGGGAGGTGCTCCACTTCCTCCATCATCCTCGTTGCTCTATGCTGGACTCCCTCCAGCAGCTCCACATCCCTCTTAAACTGAGGGGCTCAGAACTGGACACAATACTCCAGATGTGGTCTTACTAGTGCAGAGTGGAGAGGAAGGAGAACCTCTGTCAATCTGCTAACCACCCATTCTGATCCACCCCAAGATGCTCTTGGCCCTCTTGACCACAAGAGCACACTGCTGGCTCGTGGTCATCCTGCTGTCTACCCTTTATACACCAGCAGAGCTGACCTACCTTTAGAAAATAGAAGTTGACTCTAGGAACTCTTTTTCAGAAGAAAATACCAAAATGGATTGTTACCCACCTGTATGTTGCTACAGCCTTTATTTTCTGTAACTGACAACTAAGTGTTTAAGTTCAACACCAAGTGTTAACATCAGTGGTGGTACTAGAAGACTTTGTGTACTCCAAGTAGTTTCTTGACATAAATCCTGGCAAGCCCAGAGCCTTAGCAAATACATGTATTAGTTCATAAATTCTGTTTAATACATCTTTTGAGTAGCCTCTGTCTGTTTCCTACACTGAGTGCAGAAGTTGTTTCCCTCCAGTTTGTGCACACTCTGGCCCATTGTGCTGTAGTAAACTGAACTGCTGGAACAGGTTGGGTAGCAGTAAATTTCTGAGCTTTGTATTTGCAGTGACAACAAGCTCATCCCAATGAATAATCATGTGGGTGGGTATAAATAATGAAGAGGTTTTCTTAGTGTTTTTAGAACATGTTAGTTGTGACTGGATCCTAGCATGTAGAATGAGAGGATGAATGCTTTGCAAAGTCTCCTGTTGCACTCTAGGGATGTTGGGTTTTCAGTTGAGTCACAATCTTGGTAGTTCTTGAAGAGCAACACAACAAATTGAACCTATGCAGATTTTTGTCTCTTCTCACAGGCAATTAGTGACACAACCAGAGGGAAGGGTTTCAGGCTCCAACAGGAGAGGTTTAGAAGACATCAGGAAAAAATTCTTCTTGGAGAGAGTGGTCAGGCCCTGGAATGGGCTGCCCGGGGTGGTGGTTGAGTCACCATCCCTGGATGAGTTTAAAAGTCACTTAGATGTAGTGTTGGGGGATCTGGTTTAGGGGTGAACTTGTGGAGTAGGGTTGATGGATGGACTCAATCCCAAGGCTCTTACCCAATCTGAAGGATTCTATGATTATTAAATTTAACCATTCAGCTTAAAATTAAAACGAAATTAATTCTCAAATGATGACTTTTTTTTTCATTTTCTTGATTATTTTTGCTTTCAAAAACTGGTGGGTTATTTAATTAAGCGCCACAGGTTTTGCTTTCCAGGGTTTTGTCATTTTCCTGGATGTGCTGTGGTAACTGGGAAGGGATCCTGCGACAATAAATCACAAATTGCAGCTGGGTGCCAAAAGAGCACTTCCAATGCATCTCTCCTGTGCAGCCACATTATTTTAACTGATATCGACAAGCAGTACATTATATGTTGGGTGAGGAAATTTAGTTAATATTGAATCACACAAAAATGAAAAATAAATGAGAGCATTTTTCAAAAAGAACGAACGTGAAGTTCCCACGGCTTTGGGACTTGACCATTTCTCTACCTTCACACTTTCTAACGACAACAATTCAAAGAGATGCATTTGCCATTCCTGCCAAGAGTGTAAGCAAGGTGCACGATATTACATAGTGCTGGGTTCTGCTTCTACCGATTGTTGTGACTTTCTTTTCAGACACCGAGAATCCTTCATTCACGAGTGCTTTACACACTTTGGCAAGGGTGAGATGGTTGAATGCATGACATCATGCTGCTAACACCAGGAAACAAAAGAGGCAGATTTGCATGAGAAAGGTGAGTTTTCTGTAGCATTGAAGAGAGGAAGGGTCATAGGTTCATCCCTCTTTTTGCAGACCATGGGTAGTGCTAAAAGCTTGCAATGCCTTGTTCAGCGGAGTTCACAGTCAGCAAATAAAGTACTGGGCCAATTGCTGACAACAAAAAGACCATTATCCCTTGATAACTGTTGTGCTGGCTGTGACTTTTACATGACACTAGGAGTTTACTTCGTGTTCAATGGCTCTCTTCTTTGTATGGGTTTGTTTGGTGATGGGAAGGGACCAAGAAGAGGAGGGTGGAAAGAGGGGGGAGTTGGATTGACTACTGCTGCTGTCAGCTAGTCTCCCACACACAGACTGATTTAATTTGACTTCTTCATAGAGGCGAATGCCATGTACATCCTGTGCGGGAGTGAATAGATGAGGCTTTGGATCACAAAAGCTTCTCAAAATGCCATCAGGACTCCAAATTCAACTCCCTGACGAGGAAAGGCTGAAGGGGCTGGTCTCTTGAGCTTGGTCAAGAGGAGACTGAGGGGTGATCTCGCTAATGTCGATAAATATGTGGAGGGTGGGCGTCAGGAGGATGGAGCCAGGCTCTTCTTAATGTCATCTGGTGATAGAACAAGGGGCAATGGATGTCAGCTGGAACATAGGAGGTTCCATATAGAAATCAGAATGAACTTTTCCCTAGTGAGGGTGACAGAGCACTGGAAGGGGCTGCCTGAGGGGGTTGTGGAGTCTCCTTCTCTGGATGTTTAAAACCCCCCTGGATGTGTTCCTGTGTGACTTGGTCTAGGTGATCCTGCTGTGGCAGGGGGATTGGACTAGATGATCTTTCGAGGTCCCTTCCGATCCCTAATGATTCTATGATTCAATCCAGCATACTGCTTCCTGCAGCGTACACAACCCTACATCAACAGAGTACGTTTGGGTGATTGCAATTTGTGGAGCTCTCTGTGATCACAAGGTTATGGATGTCTGGGTATATTTGTTGATGGTTGTACAAGATATTGTTCTCTGAGAGAAAATGGGAAGTGTGCTGTTGCTTGTCATGACTTCTGAGTAGGAGGGAGAGGAGTGCTTTTAGAAAAGGTCTGCAGACTCATGAAGAGTGTTTCCTGGTTGTGGAGTTAGGCAGAATATGTGCCAACCCTTGCAGCAGCATCAATGTGATTGAGCCTTGTAAAGGTGAATCAGCAAAAGGGGGGTTTACAAAGTGCTGTAATTAATAGGAAGGAGTATAGCACCTCCTGGGATTACAGATAACTACAGTGCTGGTTCTTGAAACATGTTAAATGGACAAGACTCTTCAAAGTTGAAATGAGGCAGCTTTAAACCATCAAGTGCGTTGAGACTAGTCTCTTCTTCCTGCTTGCTGTTACAAGCTAGAAATCACAGAATTATTTAGGCTGGTGATGCGCCTGCCCCTCTCTCCTAAGCTGATACAACTCTTATTTTAATGAGTTCCTGCAAAAGTTTCCTGCTCTTCTTTGCAAAAAAAAAAATGACAAAGGGTTTCCCTAGCATTTTTACTGACAGACAGCAGCCCAAACACTGCTGCATCAGTAAAGTACTCTGAAAGAGGGTCACCTTAAAACAGCAAAGCCTGTATTTGAATTAAGAGTCATAGTGATATTCTGTTCTGGAGTTTCAATTAAACAAGCTCAGGGATTTCTCCCCGTGCACAAAGATCCCCAGTGGGCCACAAAATCCACTTGAGCCTGCCTTGGTTGAAGAGGATTGGGTTAGGGATAAGTTGAGCAAACTGGACGTGCACGAATCCATGGGCCCAGATGGGATGCACCCGCGTGTACTAAGGGAGATGGTGGAAGTTATTGCTAGGCCACTCTCCATCATCTTTGCTAGGTCCTGGGGAACAGGAGAGGTGCCTAGGAACTGGAGGATAGCAAATGTTACCCCAATCTTTAAAAAAGGAAAGAAGGAAGACCCAGGTNGATCCTGTGCTGTGCTGCCATTCAGCAAGTCCTGGACAGGGAGAGCTGGACAGAGAGAAATATAATGAGGTATAACAAGGATAAGTGTGGAGTCTTGCATCTGGGCAAGAACAACTGCAGGTACCAGTATAAACTGGGGACTGATCTGTTGGAGTATAGTTTAGGAGAGAGGGACCTGGGGGTCCTGGTGGACAGCAGGATGACCATGAGCCAGCAATGTGCTCTTGTGACAAAGAGGGCCAAGAGCATCCTGGGGTGGATCAGAAGTGGGGTGGTTAGCAGATCAAGAGAGGTTCTTTTCCTCCTCTACTCTGCCCTGGTGAGACCACATCTGGAGTATTGTGTCCAGTTGTGGGCTCCTCAGTTCAAGAGGGATGTGGAGCTGCTGGAGGGAGTCCAGTGTAGAGCAACAAGGATGATGAAGGAGGTTGAGCACCTTCCTTATGAGGAGAGGCTGAGGGAGTGGAGTCTCTCTAGCTTGGAACAGAGGAGGCTGAGGGGTGACCTCATTAATGTCTATAAATACGTGAAGGGTCAGTGTCAGGAGGATGGTGATCCTGATGTGACAAGGCATAGAATCATTAGGGATTGAAAGTGTCCTTGAAACATCATGTAGTCTAAACCCCCTGCTACAGCAGGATCACCTAGACCAAGTCACACAGGAACACATCCAGGCAGGTTTTAAATGTCTCCAGTGAAGTAGACTCCACAACTCCCCTGGGCAGCCTGTTCCAGTGCTCTGTCACCCTCACTGGGAAGAAGTTCCTTCTGATATTTATGTGGAACCTGCTATATTCCAGCTCACACTCATTGCCCCTTGTCCTATCACTAGATGACATTGAGCAGAGCCTGGCTCCATCCTCCTGACACCCACCCTTCACATATTTATAAGACATTAATGAGGTCACCTGTCAGTCTCTGCTTCTCCAAGCTCAAGAGACTTTGTTGCTGGAATCATGAGCACAAGGCACAATGCTTCACAGAGCAGGATATTTATAGACTGGATGTGACTGACTGGCTGCTCAAAAGAGCAGATCAACACGACGATAGGAAAACAGTGTCTGTGTTTAAATTATATGACTGCGTACGTGGCCAACTCAAAACACTCTTCCTCACTCAAAGTCGGTGAGTTTTCTGTATGCATTGACGTACTTGCGTAGCTATTTCAGTGGCTATTTGGCATCCCTTCTTAAACTTAGAGAAGTTGGGCTTCCTGCTTCACCTCTCACTCTGCCATATGGCTGCTCTGATTCATCCAAGCCACCAGCTGCTGCAGTGCACAGTTCAGGGATGTTTTAAGTGTTACCGTATTTCAGGGCAGGAAGATTTATAGGTGGTTCGTATTTTTGATCTGGGCTTGGATGCAGCAGCTAACAGGTCTCATTACTGTCTGAACTACTGATAGCATTTTGTTCTTGGATGAACAGTCTGTGTGGGAGACAGGAAGGATAGAATGGGCAAGCACTTACTTATTTTTTAAGTTGCTTCCATTCAGTTTCAGTTACCCCAGGCCCAAGGCAGTGAGACCTGCAGATGCGGTGTGGATACCCTCTCTGTTACAGATTGAACCCAATTACCCCACAGCGACTGCAGCTACTTTAGGAGAGAACAGATAACGTTGTGCACAAGAGACTTAAGCTGCAACTGCTGGGGTTTGGGATTATATTTACTCCACAAGATCTTTATTCAAATGTCTTTTAAAATGTAGGAAATAAATGTTGTTAGACAGCGTTAGACACTGGGCCCGTTCTGTAAGTACCAACAAATCATTCAAACAAATAGGTCTGCAGAGGGAAGGGCAAGCAGGAGGAGGATTGTTATAGAGGCACAGAGCAGGGCATTCTCACTGTGCAGGCTTGACACTCACACTCTTCCTGTACCCCAGAGGCAAGACAACACTTCTCTGCCGAGCCTCAAGCCTTGAAGCCTGAGTTAATGCTACCACCAAGCCAAACATCAATATCCTGTGTTCACACTACCCCATGTAAATTTTAACTAGCAGGTACCACTGTTTCCATAGCTGCATTAGGCAAAACCCCAAAATGGTTAGCTTGATGTATGGGGGATTGGACTAGATGATCTTTTGAGGTCCCTTCCAATCCCTAATGATTCTATGATAATTGTGCACATAACTGCCGAGCAGCAAATTCACCGAGAGCCAAACTATATTTTATCAATTTCAAAGACAGAAACATCACAGAAACATCACAGAATCCACAGAACATTAGGGTTTGGAAGGCACCTCAAAAGATCATCTAGTCCAATCCCCCACACATCAAGTCAACCATTTTGGGGTTTTGTGTAGTGACCCAACAAACC
>VXBP01007874.1:225083-247239 GCA_013400115.1 Rhinopomastus cyanomelas
CTTGATGTATGGGGGATTGGACTAGATGATCTTTTGAGGTCCCTTCCAATCCCTAATGATTCTATGATAATTGTGCACATAACTGCCGAGCAGCAAATTCACCGAGAGCCAAACTATATTTTATCAATTTCAAAGACATCACAGAAACATCACAGAATCCACAGAACATTAGGGTTTGGAAGGCACCTCAAAAGATCATCTAGTCCAATCCCCCACACATCAAGTCAACCATTTTGGGGTTTTGTGTAGTGACCCAACAAACCACGGAGAGGAAAGAGTAAGTCATAGAATTATTAGGGATTGGAAGGGACCTTGAAAGATCACTATTTCTTTGAAAGCCCAAGATGCTCCAAAAGTAAGGAAGTCAAAGTAACCTCAATCAAAACAGCGTGCATCAAAGGCTCACTAAGTACCAGTGATTGCCAAAGAAGACAAGTGTTCTGGACTGTTCTATGTCTAATGTTTTATAGGAAGTCAGTGACACACACACCAGCAGTTAGTAGGAAAAAAAAGTGGAAGTAGCTGATGAGCTGCTGACTATCCTGGTGGTTTTGTCAGTTGGACAGAGGTCTGCATGATGGTGAAAGATGACAGGTAATCAAGCTGCCAACTGCAAACAAATTTTGCCAGTTTGTCTCACTATAGGTGATCGAGCTGCTAATACAAAACATACTTTGGTTCATTGAAAAAGAATGTGATACTAATCAGCATCTCAGTGCCAGATTTTATAGGGTTACTTGCAATTGCAAAGCGAAAACCTCGTGAGCCTATATTACATGTAGTCCACACACCAGTGGTAACGACTCCATAATTAAAACTGGCAATATTTTTGGTCTTTCTAATTTGTTGGCTACAGAATCCTGTCAAGGCTATTTAAACCTTTGCTGAACATAAGGCAAAAAGGTTGATAGAATCATAGAATCATTAGGGATTGGAAGGGACCTCGAAAGATCGTCTAGTCCAGTCGCCCTGCCACTGCAGGATCACCTAGAGTTAATAAGGATGGCATCAAAGCATGTTAATGTAAAACACTTATGTTGTTCATAGAATCACAGAATGGTTGAGATTGGAAGGGACCTGAGAGATCATCTGGTTCCAATCGCCCTGATGTGGGCAGGGACACCTCTCACTAGAACAGATTGCTCAGAGATCTATCCAGCCCAGCCATCAACGCATCCACAGCCTCCCTGGGCAACCTGTTCCAGTGCCTCACCACCCTCACGGGGAGACATTTCTTAGAATCATAGAATCATTAGGGAATGGAAGGGACCTCGAAAGATCGTCTACTCCAATCCCCCTGACACAGCAGGGTCACCTAGAACAAGTTGCACAGGAAAACACCCAGGCAGGTCTTAAACATCTCCAGTGAAGCAGACTCCACAACTCCCATGGTCAGCCTGTTCCAGCGCTCCATCACGCTCACTGTGAAGAAGTTCCTTCTCATATTTATAGGGAACCTCCTCCGTTCCAGCTTACTCCCACTGCCCTTTTGTCCTATCATTGGATGATACTGAGAAGAACCTGGCTCCATCCTCCTGACACCCACCCCTCACATACTTATAGACATTAATGAGGTCACCCCTCAGTCTCCTCTTCCACATAAACATGAAAAGGAGCTTCTTCATGGTGACGTCACCTGCACAGCATCATCTTGCTGGGGGACCTCTGTTTGGGTTCCCTCATCTGTGTGCAGTGGTGACTGTAGCCTGGTCTTCCTCTGCTGCTGGGTTGACACCATCTCGTTTTCCCCCCACCCCGGCAGCTAAAAGTGACTAAAGTGGCTGGCTCTATCGCTCAGTCTGAGCACGACTTCCCGCGGCTGGAACCCCACCGCGTTCCTTCTTGGCTTTTCCCACGAGAGATTCTGACCCCCACCAGCTCCCTCTTACCTCCCCGCAGGTTCCCTGTTTAAAAGGACCTCCCAATTAGCCAAAAACCTTGATAAATAGTGTTCTGGGACCAGGCACCAGCTCTGTCGCTGCTCCACACAGCTCTAAATGTTAAACAACTAGAATTCACCTTCAGTCAAGGTACAGCCTGTGCCAAAGTTCCAACTTCAGTAATATTCTTATATTTAAATGTAGGAATTATAAATCCAAAACTTGTCCACTTCCTTCTGCAAGCTGCTGAGGATTTCTCAAGCTACTTGCCTGATTTCTACTCCTGAGGTCCTTCAGGGAGACCAAGCCTGTGGTAGATCAGTATGATGGGAAGAAAGTAATTGTTACTCACTTTTGGTTAGTGAGTTGTGTGAAGACAATTTTTCCTCTGGAAACCCACAAAACCATATTGGGTTAATGGGAAAAGCTTGTCACATTTCAATTACAATTGGCCATGAAAACAAAATAAATTGCTTTTGGTTACGACTTTTGTAGAAGAAAAATATTACTTCCTAGCTCTTTCTACATTTGCTCTTGATCTAATCAGGAAAGTACAGAAGAAATAAAAGCTGAGAGAGTATGCAATTCATCCATCAATGGTGTGCATGCAATTTCCCTGCGTGAAATGGTCTGAGAGACGCATGTCTGTTTACCCTGTGAATGAACCTGACAGAAATCACGACAAGCGGAGCAGACAAGGCTGTGCAAGGAGCTTTGCCACCCTTGCCGAGAGCTGCAGCACTTCAGTGCAATGTGCTAGATGAAATATTATGCCCAGAAGATTCAGTTAACTTCTGAGCAGTCATAGAATCATTAGGGTTTGGAAGGGACCTTGAAAGATCACCTGGTCCAATCCCTCTGCCACAGCAGGGTCACCTAGACCAGGTCATACAGGAACATATCCAGGTGGCTCTTAAATGTCTCCAGAGAAGGAGACTCCACAACTCCCCTGGGCAGCCTGTTCCTGTGCTCTGTCACCCTTACTGGGAAGAAGTGGCAGGGGGATTGTACTAGATGATCTTTTGAGGTCCCTTCCCGTCCCTAATGATTCTATGGTTCTAAGTTCCTTCTCGTTGAGAAGTTCCTCCTCAGTGTAGTCTCAGTGATATTTAAAGCTCACTCTGAAAGTCTCCAGCTGACAGCTGTCTTCACCTCCACAGATGTATTTATCTTTTCTGCATTTGAGGTCAATTTTCAGTCGCTTCTCTGCTGTGGTAGGTCAGAGTGTGTGAATCTCTCTCATTTCCCATCTTTGCCTCCAGCACCTCCTTGAGTTTTAGGCAAACACCTGCCACTATCCACCTGCAACCTTCCTTCTCTGGCAGATAACTCTTGCTTTGACAGCTTTTTTTCTCAGGTACTGCTTGAGTTCAGGAGCCTAAGTACTAAACTGTGCAACAGGTGTAGGGCAATGCCTGTGGCACATAATATGGACATATCCCATGTTTTAAGACAGTTGGATCTACTGTTGTTGCTCCTCAAGTGTGTGGGTTTGTTCATATTTACTGCATTCATCTGTCTTGTTTTCTTCTCTACTTGTCTGCTACAGAAGTAGATGTTGTAAGGGTGCAGTGGTAATAATTGTCTATACTTCACTCATAGAATCATTAAGGATTGGAAGGGACCTTGAAAGATCGAGTAATCCAGTCCCACCAACACAGCAGGATCACCTAGACCAAGTCGCACAGAAACACATTCAAGTGGGTCTTAAACATCTCCAGTGAAGGAGACTCCACAACCCCCCTGGGCAGCCTGTTCCAGTGCTCTGTCACCCTCACTGTGAAGAAGTTCTTTCTCATATTGATGTGGATGCGTATAGATTTTCAAGTTCCTTGTTCAGAGAGGAAGATTGATGCCCTACTAGGAAGACATGAGTGCTTACTGGTCCCTGGAGTCCGTGGCTACCTATCCCGACAGAGTCACTTCATGTCTTTGTTCTGCAAAAGTAGGTGATTGGGGATTTGCTAGACGTGAGTTCAAAAAGCGACACTGTGTCCGCCCCGTGTGTACATTGAACTTCTCGTGAGACGCTAGCTGACAACAGTCGTTCGTCTTGGTGTTCTTAAGCCTTTGAGCTCCAATGCAGCACCTGTTCAGCAGCTCAGCAAGCAGTGTGTGCCACAGTTGCCCACCTATTTTCTGCCAAGCAGAAGTCACTGATCCATTCGCTTGTTTTTCAGCAGGTTGCCCAGGGGCTCTAGGTATAGCCTGAGGATATCTATACTCTTTGGGCTGGAAGATGTTGGGTGACTATGCAACATTTGTGATGACAGTAACACTGCACCTTTCAAAAACTTGTTTAGTTTTTTTGAAGGAAGTGGGTTCATTCTGACGAATGGGTTGTAAGACTTGGCTTTTCAGAAGCATTTCAGTGTTGGCCTGCATCAGCCATGTGAACCCCACGGGGAGTCTTCTAATGACATCAGTACCAGCAGAGTCAGGACACTGACGAGTGCTTGAAAGACCCCGTGTACACACGCAAGTACAAGTGCATGTGTCAGAAGTACTCAAAGTAATCAGAACCTACAGCCAGGATCAGCTTCTTTATAGAGCACAGCTCTTGTCCACAGAAATTAATTAGTATTAATAATTATTGTTAGCACCCCTGGAGCACCTAGATGTTCTTTCAGGCACCAAATCCTACGCAACAGGCTCTGATCAAGCCCTTGATAAAGACAAAATGAATCTCCTAGCTTCAGTGGGTCAGAATTGGACACAGAGATTGTCTGTGACTCAAAAAGCTCATCTTCTAAATAAACAAGACAGACAAAGTGTGGGTGAAAACAGAGCAGTTAAACCTGCCAAGACACTCAACACCTTCTGGCTTCTGTTCACTGAGCCAAAATAAATCAGAGCTCCACAGTGACTACCTAGATTACTAAAGATGATGATGGCTTATATGACTCCATGGTCACTATTTTTATGTGCAGAGGTCCAAAGCTATTACATGTCTTTGTTTTGGGAGTATGAGAATAGCTTGTGTACCCATCACAAGGCATTAAAAAGTGTTCCAGCTTGCACCCATTGGCCCTTGTCCTATCACTAGATGATGTTAATAAGAGCCTGGCTCCATCCTCCTGACACCCACCCCTCACGTATTGATAAACTTTAATGACGTCACCCCTCAGAGTCTCCTCTGCTTCAAGCTCAAGAGACACAGCTCCCTCAGCCTTTCCTCATAAAGGAGGTGTTCTATTACCTTCACCATCTTCATTGCTCTATGCTGGACACCCTCTGTCCCCTTCTTGAATAGAGGGGCCCTTAGGTAGACACAATACTCCAGATGCGGTCTCACTGGTACAGAGGTAGAAGAACCTCTCTCAATCTGCTAAGCAGATTATGAGCCAGTAATATGCTCTTGTTGTCGAGAGGGCCAACAGTATCCTGGGGTGGGTCCTGGGCTAGCTGGATCACTGGTGTGACCCCTCAGTGCAGTTTTTATGTCCTACATCCTCTCCTCTAAACAGGTATCTCTGTGGCACATCTCACACACTGCTGACTGGGGGATTGGACTGGGTGATCTTTTGAGGTCCCTTCCAGTCCCTAATGGTTCTGTGATTCTATGAGTATAGAGTAGAGATAGAGTATAGCCAGTGTAAGGTAACTGTGGCAAGGGGGAAGCAGTAGGTGCTGGCATCGCACTACTTACAGCCCTGCCTCAAGGCCCCTGCAGTGCACCAGCTCAAATCAAGCCCTCCTTTGAGAGGAGCAGTTCTTATTGATGTGATGCCATGTGCGCACAAAAGCTCTGGATTCCTAAACAACTCCCCCGGTGCCTCCCCCAGAAGCTGGATAATAGCCATCTGATGGGGCGATTCTTAAAAAGTACCGATGTGCCAGAATTTGCTTGGCAGGGTTTTAATCACATTGGAGGAGGCAAACCTGCACACAACAGCCTTCTTCACTCCACAAGCCTGATTCATCCACAGACTCCATCCCTCCTGCCTTCTGGAGGAGGGAGTTATCCCGTGGAAAAGAAACACAACACCACAGTGTGTAATTGTTTTGCTTAAAAAACCCCCAGAGACTTGTGCTTTCAGTACTTCTCAGCTCCCAGGTTTTGATTCTGAGAACTTCTCCGTCTTCTGCACGTTAGGATCTTTCTGTGTGAGTAACAAAGTGCCGGAGACTCCCACAGTCTCGTTTCAGCTCTGAATTTCAGTAGTGCCCTTGCATTTCACACTTTATATCTAATGAGCTTCTAGGTGAATCCCAGTCAAACTCGGAACAGGGATGTTCACATGCCAAGTTATTCTTTGGCAGGGCTTCTTTTAAAGTGCCACAACAAAGGGGTTATCTTGATGCAGATTGGATCAGGCTGTAGCGGCTGGAAATAACTCAATGGCTCTTCAGACTGTTATGTGGACATCAAGGCCACATAGAATCATGGAATCATTAGGGATTGGAAGGGACCTCAAAAGATCATCTAGTCCAATCCCCCTGCAACAGCAGGATCACCTAGACAAAGTCCCACAGGAACACATGCTTGAAAAATTATCTTTGCACAGCTCAGATGTAGACTATCGTGATCCCTTTCCCAGGATGTGGTCTTTTATAGGGAATATTGTAGAGTCATAATTGGAAAGATGCTTGTAAGCTCCAGACTGACTTTGAGAGAGAGGATCATAACGTGCTCTGGGGTTACTAAGCCCTGCACAGTTGCTTCTACGCTCACACAGACAAGAGGCTGTATATTAGTTCTGCTGTTGCTTACTTGTGAGCTGGAAAGGAAATGCTGTGTTCCTTCTTCTGAACTGGAATGGTCTGTTTTCACACTGTTACATCACAGAGCCACAGAACCTTAGGGGTTGGAAGGGACCTTGAAAGATCATCTAGTCCAATCCCACCAGCAGGATCACCTAGAACAACTCGCACAGCAACATGTCCAGGTGGGATTGAAACATCTTCAGAGAAGGAGATTCCACAACCCCCCTGGGCAGCCTCTTCGAGTGCTCTGCCACCCTCACTGGGAAGACGTTCCTTGTCATATTGGTGTGGAACTTCCTATGTTCCAGCTCACACCCGTTGCCCCTTGTCCTATCATTAGATGACACTGAGCAGAGCCTGGCTCCATCTTCTTGACACCCACCCTTCACATATTTATAAACATGAATGAGGTCACCCCTCAGTCTCCTCTTATCCAAGCCAAAGAGACCCAGCTCCCTCAGCCTCTCCTTTCATAATCCTCGTTGCTCTATGCTGGACTCCCTCCAGCAGCTCTGTGTCCTCCTTGAACTGAGTGGAGGGGCCCAGAAGCGGACACAACACTCCAGATGTGGTCTCACCAAGGCAGAGTAGAGGGGGAGAAGAACCTCCTTTGATCTAACCAACCCCCTTCTGATCCACCCCAAGATGCCACTGACCTTCTTGGGCACAAGTGCACACTGCTGGCTCATGATCATCCTGCTGTCCACCAGGACTGCTCTCCAACAGGTGAGTTCACTACTACTAGAATCCTGCCTGAGAACTAAATCCATCCAAGGACCGGAGCTGTCCTGCTTTTGTGCAAAGGCACAAGGGTTCTTTTACACCGTGAACAAGATTCCTCTAGAGCCTGGATCATGAGTTATATCAATCACACATCTTCAGTTCAGCTCCTCCGTTTCAAGTCAGTATTTATACTACTGCTTCTGGAGATGTTTAAGACCCACCTGGAAGTGTTTCTGTGTGACTGGATCTAGGTGATCGTGCTGTGGCAGGGGGATTGGACTAGATGATCCTTCGAGGTCCCTTCCAATCCCTAATGAGTCTATGATTCTGTGAATGATCGGAAGGCAGCTAGGTGAAAGCAATGGCCAGACTTCAACAGATAAAAGTATCAGAAAAGATGTGCTTGGCTGCAAAGTCAAGTCCCTGCTAGCCCTTTATCTTGATGATCAATTTGCCAGGGTTTGCGTTTTGGGGATTTTAATCTTTCCCCTAACACAAGGGAAGCAGTGTTTCCTTTCAGATGGAGGCCCTTCTTCAATACTCCTCCCGCAGCAGGATGCTGTCTGTCAGAATGAATCCACCTGGGTTTACGTTGAGGTCAGCTAAAGGAGTTTCACCTCATGTGAGTAGGGAGTTAATGCTGTGGAGCAGGAGTAGCTTATCCACTCCAAGCAAAAACGCTTTGGCCTCTGGAGATGGTGGAGAGCCCTCAGTGACCAGTGACAGATTTTCTTCGTGCTTTGCCTAAATTTAAAGGAACGTGGAAATAATGTGACAACTATATCAGGAAATGGGGTGGTCACCTTTCCCCCTTTTTTCCTCAATTTTGGGAGGTGTTTGCTCTAAGTGGCCAGATTCTAAGCCTCTCTTAGACAGGTGGGTGTTGGCCTCTCCTTCTCAGTCACTAATGATAAAACCAAGGAAAACAGCCTGAAGTTGAGGCAGGGGAGGTTTGCATTGGATAGTAAGATGAAATTCTTTACAGAAGGAGTGGCTGGGCACTGGAACAGCCTTCCCAGGGAGGGGGTTGCTCCCCATCCCTGGAGGTATTGAAGAAATGTGTAGACATGGTGCTTCATGCCCTGCTCTAGTGGCAGGCACGGAGGGGGTTATTTTGGCTTAACTGATCAATCAGGTAGTTGGGTTTTTTGTTGTTGTAGAGCATGGCTGGGCTCTGTGATCTAGAAGGTCCTTTCCAGTGATGATTATTCTGTGATCTGACAGAGTTGTCAGGAGAGTCCAAGCACATCGTTAACATTTTCTACCAGACAAGCTGTGACAGAGTCTGTGCTCATTCTTCTCTTCCCTTCACCACACACCCAATTCATTGCACTGAATATTCATTCTATTGGGCTGCTAGTTGCTGATAACAAACAGGGACAGCCCAGGATGCTTCAGGAATATGTCTTAATCCCATTTCTTACTTTTAATGAAGAAAATTGTGTCTTGTTTGAGAATCTAAAGAATGAGGGAAAAATTCCAGGAATACTAAAGGAGATTATCAGGATTTGGGTATGTGAGTTGGGAGCATCCTGGTGATGTCAAAAGAGATCACCCTCACCATTTGGTCACTGACCTCCCTGACAGAGTGACACCCATTTTTTTGCAAATGTCTAAGGCGACAGATTTTCAGGGAGACGGTTGCTGTGACTGATCACAGAACAGGGAGGAACCTTGCAGTACTGCGTCTTTCCCTACTCCTCCCTTGTAATACAGCTGTGTTCTCAGTGTTAAGTAGAGCTAGGTGCTACTAACAGAGCATCTGCCTTGCCAAACATAGAAGGCCCAAGTGGCTGATGACATTTTGTGTTGTTCTTCACTTCTGTGTTTGCCTACTCCAAGTGGTAAGTGTAAAAACAGTACATTTAGCAGCTGAATTGAAGTTAGAGAGGAAGGAGCAAAAGATGCTTCATGGCAAATGTGGTTTGTTGTTTTTTTTTTTCTTTAAATATGCTTGGAAAAAAGTGCTGAAGGATGAAAGGATGAGATCCTCCCATATGACTTCAGGTAGTGTCTCAGATGTAGCTGAAAGGAAGTGTTCTAGCTATTTCTTGCTAGCAGTAGTAGTCGTGTTTCACAGCTTTGGCTTTTTTCTTCTTCTGCTTCAGTCTGAAGTCGGTTGCAGCCCTTTCTTAGTCTAATGCCAAATCAGATATCCTCTGTGTAAGTGCTACAGTAAAATGCTTGGGGGAAAGCACTTTCCTTCTTGTGTTGACACTTTCCTCTTCCTCACGTCCATATCAGCTATTCTATAGACTGGAAATATCTTGTGTCCCAGAAAAGGTGAAAGAATGGCATGTGTGCTGTAACGTTAACTGCCCTTCTGATGTGATAACACTTGAAAAAAATCCCAGTGGTGTCGGATTGTTTTGTTTTTCTGGCTAAAACCTTTCATAAATCATTGTGCAGCCATGAGCAAAACTGAGTTCTTGTGCATGCTGTGAGTCCTGTCTGTTAGAAAACGTTGATCTGCATTGGCTGATGGGGTAGATGTTAAAAAAAAAAAAAGATGTATTTTCTTTAAGTAAAATAAGTTGGTCGCTTATTCTGTAAACTGAAGCAAATGTGTTTTCTGATGCTTCTCCATAGCTTTGACTTTGGCGATGTGCTCGGTGAACAAGCTCTGAGACAGGTGCTTAAAAATTCTTGAGCAATTTGATGTACTGTTCTACAGAACTTGTTTAAAAGAACTTGCTTAGCAGTAGTGGGAGCATTTGCTGAAGCTATGGACTTTCACCTTCAGGATGTTCGAGTTTTACCTAGTTAAGCAAAAATAAGGCCGTAGAGCTGGTTCAAACCAGGAAGCTGCAATCAGCAGCAAAATCTGCAGCCTTACCAGTAAGAACCACATAATCACTCTAGTTGGAAAAGACCCCTGGGTTTGTAGAGTCCAACCATCTACCCTACCTCACAAGTGGACCCCTAAACCATATTCCTCAACACCTCATCCAAACGATCTTTAAACACATCCAGTGATGGCAACTCAATCACTTCCCTGGGAAGTCCATTCCAGTGCCTGACCACCCCTTCCGTGAAAAACTGTTTCCTAATCTCAAGTCTAAACCTACCCTGTTGTAACTTGAACCCATTCCCTCTTGCTCTATCACTAATTGCTTGTGAGAAGAGACCGGCACCAACATCTCCACAACGTCCTTTCAGGTAGTTGTAGACAGTGATGAGGTCTCCTCCCAGCCCCCTCTTAAAGAGAAGGAATAGGATTTTTAAAGACAGTGAAAAGACCTGATAAAGCACAGGAAGACCTCAGACCCCAGTATTAATGTTGGTCCAAACTGTTGCCTCAGAGGTGAGAAACTTTATGGTTTAAGTTTCCAATTAGGGATTGGAAAGGATCTTGAAAGATCATCCAGTCCAATCCCACCAACACAGCAGGATCATCTAGATCAAGTCACACAGGAACATGTCCAGGCAGGTTTTAAATGTCTCCAGTGAAGGAGACTCCACAACCCTCCTCCTCAGCCTGTTCCAGCGCTCCTTTACCCTCACTGTGAAGAAGTTCCTTCTCATGTTTATATGGAACTTCCTCTGTTCCAGCCCCTCATCCTATCACTAGATCATAGAATCATTAGGGATTGAGAAGAGCCTGGCTCCATCCTCCTGACACCCACCCTTCACGTATTTGTAAACATTAATGAGGTCGCCCCTCAGTCTTGTTTACTCCAAGCTCAAGAGACCCAGCTCCCTCAGACTTTCCCCATAAGGGAGGTGCTCCACTTCCTTCAAGGTCATCACTGTTCAGAGTGTAGTGCTAATAAAAGGCAGCTTTACAGAAGGATCATTGACTTACAGGATCAGTGGAAACTTGGAGTTGAACCCTGCTGTGGTGGCTGGTGTGCATGATTCCCATGCCAAAACAGGATTTCAAGCACTGCTTCAGGAGTTGGGTGAACCTCTGAGCTTTGTTAGTGAATGTAATTGATGTTTGGCTCAGACGGAAGAGTAGCAGTGTTCTGTGCGATATGGTAGCGATGACATTTAAGTCGGTTCTCTTCAACATGCACATTTAGCACACGTAATTGACTGTAAAATAATTATTCTATGCAGTATAATTATGTTGTGGCAGGGAGCAGGGCTTCTAAACACCTCAAAGGCAAATGATTACTGGCCAGGGATTTAGACGTTATTCTCCCCCCAAGATATTTAAGAAAAAAACTGAAGTGTTTTAACTTTGGAGTGAGGAGTCTGTATCAAACTTGAGGTTTATCTGCGTACAGACGTAAATACATATAAACTTACACATAGCATTTTACCTTAGGGGTTGGAAGAGACCTCACAAGATCATCCAGTCCAATCCTCCCGCCACAGCAGGATCACCTACACCAAGTCGCACAACGTGTCCAGGTGGGTTTTAAACGTCTGCAGAGAAGGAGACTTCTCCCTTTGCTGCATCACTTTACAAATACCCAGTTCAATGGTTTGTTTTCACTTACAAACCCCCTTAATGTTTTTTGCCTTTTATTTTCTACCCTCCCTTATGCTGTTTTAAATTGGAGGTACACATGGAAATCTACTTCAAACAATGAGCAGGAGTGAGGATTAAAGTCTGTGTGTAGCAACAGTAGCTCCAGCTAGCTCAGACTTCCTAGGGCTAGTCACGTGAGGATTTCAGTTTGTCTACAAAGTAGGCATCTTCAGGATACTTGAGTTGCATGATGAAGGTGGGCAATGTGGCCAGTGGCCATTTGAACACTGATCTGTTGACTACTCAGAATTAAAGATTGCTTGCAAGGAAGGTAGGAGATAAAGTGGCTTCCCCCCTGTCTGAGAACTTTTTATTCTGGAACACATTATCTGAATGTCTGACAATGTTTTCCCCCTGTCTAAGAATTTTAGCCCAGCTCCTGGGAGGTACAGGGGACAGGGGCGGTGTAATGCTTACTCACCTATCTACTTTCTTGGGGTGGATCAGAACGGGGGTGGTTAACAGATCAAGGGAGGTTCTTCTCCCCCTCTACTCTGCCCTGGTGAGACCACATCTGGAGTGTTGTGTCTAGTTCTGAGCCCCTCAGTTCAAGAGGGATGTGGACCTGCTGGAGAGAGTCCAGCATAGAGCAACAAGGGTGATGAAGGAAGTGGAGCACCTCCCTTATAAGGAGAGGCTGAGGGAGCTGGGTCTCTTTAGCTTGGAGGAGACTGAGGGGTGACCTCATGAATGTCTATAAATATGTGAAGGGTGGGTGTCAAGAAGATGGAGCCAGGCTCTTCTCAATGCTGTCTGGGACAGTGGGTGTAAGCTGGAACACAGGAGGTTCCATATAAATACGAGAAGGAACTTCTTCCCAGTGAGGGTGCCAGAGCATTGGAAGGGGCTGCCCAGGGAGGTTGTGGAGTCTCCTTCTCTGGAGATGTTTAAAACCTGCCTGGGTGTGTTTCTGTGTGACTTGTTCTAGGTGATCCTGCTGTGTTGGTGGGATTGGACGGGTTGATCTTTGAGGTCCCTCCAATCCCTATTGATTCTGTGATTCTATTATACTTTTTCTGGCAGTCATGGTGTCATTAATCAAACCGCAGTTCCTAGTAAGGAGCTAGACACTCAAGATCATAAAATCATACAAGAAGTTTGTCAAAAACCTTTTAGTTTTTTCCTTGCCTTATTCTCTATTCATAGAATCATAGAATCATAGAATCATTAGGGATTGGAAGGGACCTCTAAAGATCATCTAGTCCAATCCGCCTGCAACAGCAGGATCACCTAAACCAAGTCACACAGGAACCTGTCCAGTCGGGTCTTGAACATCTCCAGAGAAGGAGACTCCACAACCCCCCTGGGCAGCCTGTTCCAGTGCTCTGTCACTCTCACCGTGAAGAAGTTCCTTCTCAGGTTGATGTGGAACCTCCTATGTTCCAGCTTACAACCATTGCCCCTTGTCCTATCACTACATGACACCGAGAACAGCCCAGTGCCATCGTCCTGACACCCACCCCTCAAATATTTGTAGACATTAATGAGGTCACCCCTCAGTCTCCTCTTCTCCAAGCTAAAGAGACCCAGCTCCCTCAACCTCTCCTCATAAGGGAGGTGTTCCACCCTACTCAACCAGTGGAAATGGAATTTTGCTCTGGAATAAGATTTCTCCCTTGAGGGGGAAAAGCCGACTGGGAGCACCAAGCATAGTCGTGTTTTTGAAAAATGGAATGAACTGGAAGTCTGATTTGTACAGCTCTGCTCTCCGTGTAACACTGTTGGATTATTTGAGAAAATATTATCAGCCCAAAGCAGTGGTTCTTCACACCAGTGCTCCCATTTTGACTTCTACAAAAGTGCCATCAGGTCTTGTGTTCTCTAACTGCATGCTTAAGGGGGAGCCCAGGGTATTGGGACCTGTGTTCTACCTGCTTTCCAACAGTGGTTGAGTGAGCTCAGGAGTTTCTAGGCTAGAGAAAAGGAGGCTGAGGGGAGACCTTATCACTCTACAAAACCACCTGAGTGGAGGATGGCACAAGGAGGGAGTGGGCCTCGCCTCCCTAGTAGGAAGAGATAGAACTAGAGGAAATAGCTGCAACGGCAGCTCACCCATAAACTACTGGCTATGGATCAAGCCTTCCTTTCTCCTTTTAAGTCCAAGGTGTTTCTTGGACTCCAGCATCACACATTGTGATGGTCTCCCCTTTCGTATTATTCGTACACCTACAGGAAATAATTTTTGCAATTATCAGATTCTTCAGATTCTCTCTGACATTTAATCAACCACCAACACAGCTTATGGCTTGATGTCTTCAAGTGCTGTGAATATTATCCCTTATACAGCACATCTTGTTTTACGGTTTAATTAGTTACTGTTGAAAGACATTATCTTTCTGTATTCATGCTTGTCTGGATTTTCTATTTGCTCTAATAAGCAGATAAAATAGAGGCATCAAGTATTAGCAGAAATCAAGTGTTTATAATTCCACCCACTTAACTGTTTACAAATAAAGACATTTTTCTAGGGCAATGAAAGAGTAAGAACAATTAGCAGGCTCTGATGTTATCTCAGAGCACATAGGTGAAGCCAAACAGAGAGGGTTTTGTGCTTTTAAAGAGCAAGGCAGCTGTTTAGAAGTACAAGGTGCCAGCACCCGCTGCATTTTTTGAATTCCTAGGACTGAACTTGTGCAAAAGGGGGACACTCTGCTCTTATTCACAGGAGGTTCCATATAAATATCATAGAACCATTAGGGATTGGAAGGGACCTCGAATGATCATCTAGTCCAGTCCCCCTGCCACAGCAGGATCACCTAGACCAAGTTGCACAGGAACATAAAGAGCACAAGCTCTTTCAGTCTTTCTTCATGAGCTTTATTCTCCAGACCCTTCACCAGCTCAGTTGCCCTCCTCTGCACCTGCTCCAGCACCTCCACATCTCTCTTGTATTGAGGTGCCCAAAACTGGACACAGTACTCAAGAGGTGGCCCCACCAGTGCTGAATACAGGGGGACGATAACCTCCCTACTCTGGCTGGCCACACTATTTGTAATACAAGCCAGGATGCCATTGGCCTTCTTGGCCACCTGGACACACTGCTGGCTCATATTCATCTTCCTGCCAGTTAGAACCCCCGGGTCCCTCTCTGCCAGACAGCTCCCCAGCCACATCTACCCAAGAAGGAGCTTCATCCCAGTGAGGGTGACAGAGCAGTGGAAGGGGCTGCCCAGGGTGTGTTGTGGAGTCTCCTTCTCTGGAGACCTTCAGAACCTGCCTGGACGTGTTCCTGTGGGACTTGGTCTAGGTGATCCTGCTGTGGCAGGGGGACTGGACTAGATGATCTTTCGAGGTCCCCTCCAATCCCTAATGTTCTGTGATTCCCCCACAAGAGGTAGTATTCTCTGTAGTGTTTTGTCTTCATCAATCTATGTCTACTTCAGAAAATTTTGGAAGAAAGCTCAGGCTTTAACAGTCTTGCCCATCCAGGTTTGCTGATGGTGCGTTTGCCATTACCTCACCGGTCTATATGACTTCCAACAACATGATCACACCCACCATACGTAGGAAAGATGGGAAAGCAAGTATCGATCTTCAGTCTTTATGCCAGAGGTGGTGTGAATGCACTGAAAGGGTCAGGTCAGGATGCCATTCCAGTTGTCACTACATCATGTGCTTAAATATGGTTGCAACTCAGCCCAGCTGGTCAAAGCAGAGCACGGACTTGTCGCTCTGCTTAGCTCAGTTGTCCTCTATACTGAAGCCACTGAGAAATCTACAGTCTGTCTGCAAGCCTTACAAAACAAAACTACACATAGGTTGACTTTCAGTAACTCATTTAACAACCTGAAATACTGATTGCAACTCGGAGACGGATGAAAACAATGCATCTAATCCATCTCGATTCTCTTCCAGAACTGACACCCCTAGAGATTGTTAGAACCATGCGAGTGTTTGCTAGACGCCAACAGCGTGAAGGATGCCTGAAACTTGCAACCAGTGCAGTGCTGTTATAACACTGAAGACATCCATTCAGCAAACACGCATTGAGACGTGGAGGATGGATTCTTTATCACTGAAATCTGAAAATACAGCTGGGCAGATTCTTTTCAGAAGCCAGTAAGCTCAAAATTGTAGTTTCATGAATTTTCGGGCTGAGGCTGGCAGATTTTTTTGAGGGGAAAAAAATCGTAGGCTATGGCATCAATGCATTTCGACGTTTTTCTTCTTCTAAAGTAGTTTCCTACTTGTCTTTGAGAGTTCTGTTCCTGCTTCAAAACAAAAAAATCAACAGTCTGAAACCATACGAGAGGTTATTTTCTTGGAGGCTTGCTGATGTGTTGCAGATGGAGTCCTCTGTTTCCTACTGAGTTTTTGGTTTAGTGGAAGTTGTTTTCTGGGCCCCTCAGCTCAAGAGGGATGTGGAGCTGCTGGAGGGAGTCCAGCATAGAGCAACAAGGATGATGAAGGAAGTGGAACACCTCCCTTATGGAGAAAGTCTGAGGGAGCTGGGTCTCTTGAGCTTGGAGGAGACTGAGGGATGACAACATTAATGTCTATAAATATGTGAGGGGTGGGTGTCAGGAGGATGGAATCAGGCTCTTCTCAGTGTCATCTAGTGATAGGACATGGGGCAATGGGTGTGAGCTGGAACAGAGGAGGTTCCATGTGATTGTGAGAAGGAACTTGTTCACAGTGAGGATGCCAGAGCACTGGAAGGGGCTACCCATGTGGGTTGTGGAGTCTCCTTCTCTGGAGACATTTAAAACCCACCTGAATATGTTCCTGTGCGACTTGTTCTAGGTGATCCTGCTGTGTTGGTGGGATTGGACTTGATGATCTTTTGAGATCCCTTCCAATCCCTGGTGTTCGGTGATTCTGGGATATTTATGTTAGGCTACTTCCCCTCTGGAATAGCGTGGTATTTTGTACTCTTTCATTGACAAACATGATTCAGATGTTCATGAGTGTCCATTGGAGCTGACTCTGAGATCACGGAAAGGGGCTCAAGTGAGGCTTCTGCAGAGGATGCTGCCACAAACGAAATTTTGAAAACAACCAACGTGTGTCTATCTGACCTTGCTGAGGCAAATAGAAGCCTTACTTCTGATCTTCAAAAAAAGCAGAGTTGCTTTTTCATTAGAGAGTTTAGAAGATGCTGCCCCTGCTCTCTTCAGTCTGCCCTTGACAAAGTAGTTACTTGTGCTTTATGTTCTACTTGCTGTTCCACAGCCTCTGTAAAACGATCAGGAGCTGACAACTTGAAAAAGCTGGTGCATTTCCAGTATGGGAAAGAAACCTTTGAAGATGCAGAATGTCTAAATTTAACAATATTTGCCATTTCTCTTTGCTGGAGCACGCCCCCGATGGCTGGTCAGGCTCACAAAGACAAACATCCCTCTACATGTTGTGTCACTGCGGCTAAACCTTGTCAAGACATCTTTACAGGGCCCTTTCCCAAGGGGCCTGGGTCTTCTTGCTGCTTCCAGCAAAGGTGTCTCTCATCAAAGCCAAATGCACTCACTTTTTCCAGAAGTTGTGTTTTTAAACTGACAGTTTAGAGTCTTTTGGGAAAAAAGAGATTCTGTCACAGAGTTTATGTCACATGTTTGGGTGATCTCCTTGTAAACGATGTAATATGCAATAATATTTATTTCAGCAGAAATTCTCAGATGGGGAGAAAGAATAAAGGACACGTTACTTTGCTTGTGGTCAAGCACAAAACACCTATTGTGGATTTCTGCTTCGTGTGTGAGCCAGAACAGTTTTGGTTCCAGCTCTGCCCTCCAAATTATGCAGGCAACCCCTAAACAGTGTGAGAGAAAACTGTTGGCTCAATGGGAATCAACAAGCAAGGAAAATACATCAGCCTCAGCAGGAGCTGGTGAGAAGAAATGCTCCTTTTGTTTCTCAAAAAGGAACCCAATGGCACTGTGAAGAGAACACTGAGAAGAGGAACTGTGCTCCTCTGAATTGTTTGGAAGTTGAAGCTAATAAGATGGTTCCATGCACTGAAGTGGCTGCAAGTAGTAAACTAGCCATTTCACCTCTTTGCAAGCTCCCAAGGAAAGGGCTGTCTGAAGCAGTGAAGTAAAGCTTTGGCTTCTCACAATGGCTTTACTCAAAGTGACCAGGGTTCAGAAATACTGGACAGCTATTTGAAGTGTGGGTGTCAGGAGGATGGAGCCAGGCTCTGCTCAATGTCATCTAGTGATAGGATGTGGGGCAATGGGTGTCAGCTGGAACATAGGAGGTTCCACATCAATATGAGAAGGAACAACTTCATGGTGAGTGTGACAGAGCAGTTGAACAAGCTGTCCAGGGAGGCTGTGAAGTCTCCTTCTCCAGAGACATTTAAAACCCACCTGGATATGTTCCTGTGTGACTGGATCTAGGGGATCCTGCTGTGGCAGGGGGATTAGACTGGATGTCCTTTCAAGGTCCCTTCCAATCCCTGATGTTCTGCAGCTCTATGAGTACTCCAGGAGTGTTTATTTAAAAGCTAGCTATTTCTTTTTAGAAAAATAGAGGAAGGGTGTCAGCTTTCTCATCTTCCTTTTTCATTTGCCCCAACAGGAACAACATCAATCACTGAAAAGTTGCTGTGAGAGAGAGAATAAAAATTCCATTGGAAAACATGGTAAGAAACAAGAGGTTTTCAAACACATCTCCTCACTGGTCCCTACCAAAGGTGGAAGGTGCAGAGGCCCTGCAGAGATGTCCAGAGCCCCTGCAAATGCTTGCTGCCCCAGCAACCCTCCTTTCCTCTCGTAACTTTCCTTCCTCACTTATCGTCTAGTTGGTTTGGGGCAGATTGACTAGTCACTGCCTTGTGACTGCAGGCAACTTCTTGATAGTAGTGAAATACCTACACAATTCTACTTTAATCTGGGGAACCTCTTAGAGCAAACTAGTGAGCTGAGTTGAGTGTTGCCTTTGGGAAGACTGGAATTGTCTTCATTTAAACATGAGGGAAATGATAGGTTAGGCATTTAAACGAGGAAAGGGAAAAATCAGGTGGTCCTGCTGTGTTGGTGGGATTAGACAGATGATCTTTTGAGGTCCCTTCCAATCTCTAATGATTCCATGATTCCATGATTCTATGCCAGCAGTTCTACACAAAGCAGTCCTGTAGGACTGA
Source organism: Rhinopomastus cyanomelas (assembly GCA_013400115.1). Lineage (NCBI taxonomy): Eukaryota > Metazoa > Chordata > Aves > Bucerotiformes > Rhinopomastidae > Rhinopomastus > Rhinopomastus cyanomelas. The sequence continues at coordinate 243,955 of VXBP01007874.1, forward strand.
GGTGTTCATCGTTCATCCGCAGCTGGACAGAGCTCCATACAGTTTGTAAAATCAGCTACCTTAATAGAGAGGAAAACTTCTCAAAACAAACTGTCAAATGCCAAAAGTGGTTAAAAGAAGATCTATAAATAATGCACAATGTGTGCAGCATGAAAGAGCTACTTGAAGGTTATATGTTTTCCCCATGTAGTACTGATTACTCTGGCACAGGCTGAGGGAGTTAAGTGATGCACGCTTGAAGAAGTGGCAGCTGACTCTTCCAGAGAATAATCACAGAACATTAGGGATTGGAAGGGACCTCGAAGGATCATCTAAACCAATCCCCCTGCCACAGCAGGATCACCTAGACCAAGTCGCACAGGAACACATCCAGGCAGGTTTTAAACATCTCCAGAGAAGGAAACTCCACAACCCCCCTGGGCAGCCTGTTCCACTGCTCTGTCACCCTCACTGGGAAGAAGCTCCTTCTCACATTCATATGGAACTTCCTGTGTTCCAGCTGACCATCTTTGCCCCTTGTCCAATGACTAGATGACACTGAGCAGAGCCTGGCTCCATCCTCCTTACACCCACCCATCACATATTTATAAACATCTGGAACAGGCTGTCCAGAGAGGTTATGAATGCTCCTTCCTGGAAGTGTTCAAGGCCACCTTGGGTAGGGCTCTGGGCAACCTGGTATAGCTAGAGGTGTCCCTGCCCGTGGCAGAGCACTTGGAACTAGATGATCTCTGAGATCCCTTCCAACCTAAACCACTTTATGATTCTAAGCTTTCAAGGTTGGAGAGTTCATTTGGGTAATATAGTTGGTGAAAAACACCAGGGATTAGTAGCCTGAGCACAGGACTAGTCAACAAGAGCATTTGATGAATGTGTGTTCCCTGAATAGCTTTACATTCCTTCCCTTAATTGAGGATGGGGATAATCAAAGAACTGCAAACAAAAATGCTTTGAGAATAAAGCATTTCTTTCCATGTAGAGCTTTCCAAGAGATCAGTGATACTCTTGTTTGCAGAGACTGAAGTTTGGACCAAATCATTCCTGGGAAGCAGGGTACTGTGTGTTTCTGAGGCCAGCGCACACTGACCTGTAATCCTGTCTCCACATACAGTGTTATCGTTCCAGAGTAGCTCAATAGCAGCAGAACACCTTGTGATTGATCTCCTTGGAAGGTTAACAAGCAAAGAACATGCCATTAATAATATTCAAAGTATGGAAATCTAAATGTCATCAGTATGAAGAATTGAGCCCATAATTCCTCATATTAAATCCCTCTGTGAAGGCAATGACTATTCACAGGTCAATTTGTCTGTGGATTCAGAGTAAATCAAAAATTAACTGCCCAGAAGCTAAATTTTTGAGACCACCAAATTGAAAATAAGTTTCTTCTCCCAGGTGAGGTTATTCACAACAGCAAAGTGTGCAGCTTGCTCATGCTTGCATCTGCAGAGTAGGGAGTCATTTTCAAGTACCAAGAGTGAGGCTGTACAGGGGTGGTTAGCAGATCAAAAGAGGTTCTCCTCCCCCTCTACTCTGTGGTGGTGAGACCACATCTAGAGTATTGTGTCCAGTTCTAGGCCACTCAGTTCAAGAAGGACACAGAGCTGCTGGAGGTGTCCAGCATAGACCAACAATGATGATGAAGGAAGTAGAGCCCTTCCCTTATGAGGAGAGGCTGAGGGAGCTGGGTCTCTTGAGCTTAGAGTGGAGGAGACTGAGGGGTGGCCCGTTAATGTCTGTAAATATGTGAAGGGTGGGTGTCAAGAGGATGGAGCCAGGCTCTTCTCAATGTCATCTAGTGATAGGACGAGGGGCAATGGTTGTAAGCTGGAACACAGGAGGTTCCATATAAATATTAGAAGGAACTTCCAGTGAGGGTGACAGAGCACTGGAATGGGCTTCCCATATGGGCTGTGGAGTTTCCTTCTCTGGAGATGTTTAAAACCTGCCTGGATGTGTTCCTGTGTGATTTTCCATCAAGAAAAGCAAAAAATGACGTCATTTCCAGACATAAATTTAGTAGACTATGTCTTGGATAATACCAGCGAGAAGCAGAAATCACATCTCTCTGTAACACGGGCTTTTTATTCTGGAAATACGTGTAGAGATACGGGTTGAAAACAGGCGATTGTTCCTTCCAGGTAGGAAAGTCATGCAAAAAGCAGCTTGCAGAAGCGTTCATTCCGTGAGCTATGTTATTGGTCTCCCCACATTCTTGTCTTTGCTTGCTACTTTCTGTTGAAAACCGTGTACAAGTGGTGTACTTTCCCTAACCTACCTGTTCCGAGGAAACAGGCTCGGACATCAGCTCTTTGTATTCAGCTCAGCGCTCCTCGAAGTCGTTTATAGTTGTGTCTAAATTGAACCATCAGAAACAGGACCTCAATCCTTTGAACGTCAGCAGATCAAGTTCACCGCACAGGAAGGATCTGAATTTTCAATCCAGAAGGCTGCATCTTTGTCAGAAGCTCAAGATTATTTAGGTGAGCTGATTTACTAACGTGACAACTAACCAGATTTGTGCTCCAAAGTTTTATTTATACTTTGGATTAATCTTGTCAGACTGGCTGTCAATAATGTCCACTTAGAGCATCGTTTTACATGGGTCATTTTGAGTTTGCTCAGATTACTGATGTGCCTGCATAAGGCTACAAGGCATCTCAAACACCAGACCTAAGTGCTGATTAGTCCTCAGCTACCATGTAGGAAAGTGACTAAAGACTCTGGCAACCACACTCCTGGAGACGTTGAAAGTAATCGCAGGGACTGCGAGGATGAACTGCCCATCATAAGTGAAGATCAGATTCATGATCACCTGAAGGACCTGAAAGTGTTCAAGTCCATGGGACCAAACGGGATACACCCAAGGGTCCTGAGAGAACTGGCAGATGAGGTTGCTAGACCACTGTTTATTCTATTCCAAAACTCATGGCGGTCTGGTGAAGTCCCCAGTGACTGGAAAAGGGGAAACATAAGTCCTGTTTTCAAAAAGGGTAGGAAGGAGGAGCTGGGGAACTACAGGCGAGTCAGTCTCACCTCTGTGCCTGGTAAGATCATGGAGCAGATCCTCCAGAAGGCACTGCTGAGACAGAATAGTGAAGAGGTGGTTGGGTACAATCAGCATGGCTTCACCAAGGGCAAATCCTGCCTGACAAATCTGGTGGCCTTCTATGAACAAGTCACAACATTAATGGATGAGGGGCGAGCGACTGAAGTCGTTTACCTGGACCTGAGCAAAGCCTTTGACACTGTCCCACACCACATTCTGGTCTCCAAGCTGGTGGA